>CAUYRT010009691.1:0-23378 GCA_963574885.1 Lepilemur ruficaudatus | reverse complement strand
TAGTCCCCAGAATCATGTTGGGGAGACCTTGACCTGTGAATCAGATGCTGGGAGTTAGGGGGTGGGGAAACCTAACTGGAGCCTCAGTCTGACATTCCAAGCTGGGGGTGGGTGTGTGGGAATTGAGGCTGCCCCGACCCCCTTCTTCAGAAGCCCCAGCTTCAGTTACCCCACTTTGATTTTATGCTGGGAACCCCTCCCCCTACTTCACCTTGTTATTTATTGCTGTAATTCATTGACCTCAAAAATGCTGCATAACAGACCTCACTTGGGGCAGGGAGGATCCCCAGGGCTCCCCCCTCCACTTGGCGGGACCCCGTGGAGCCAGGTGCTGAGGGGAACCTCTCTGTCCCCAACCCACACTTGCTTCTCCCCCACTCCCAGGGGGCCCAGGTTGGGCACTGGCTCATTCTTGCAAATACCTCGGGGGGGAGGGATAGCTGTTTTGTTTAATTGGAACTGGAAGAGGGATCATGTCCTATTTTATGCCCTTCCCAGAAAGGGGGAGGGATACCAGGATCGCACTCCTGCACTGGCCACCGCCGCTGTCACTTGTCATACTGAGTTCACCTCCCTTGAGAGTTTGGATAAATTCAGGTCAGAGCTGCAGGCATGCAGCCATCCAGTGTCAGAAAAGCGATTCACCGGTGACTGATCTCTCCGTTCAGAAGCGTGCAGTCTTAATGTACAGTGATGAGAAACTGTTATTTTATGATCTTTTCATTAAAAGCTTGGTTGAAAACTATCAGGGCCTCAGTGTTCTGCTATGGCTGTTCTCTAGCAAAGTGATAAATGGCTTCCAGGTCGTCGGAGGGTGGGACCTAGGCAGGGCACCTGGCTGCCACCTCCTAGCTGTGCTCGGTGGTGGTGGGTCCCAGGCCAGGGAACCAGCACTTTGGTGTCAGCATCCTCTTGGGCAACAGCCTGAGTTAGTTGAGGCCATCCAGGAAGCAGTGACCCGCGGGCAGTCATGGTGGGCAAGGACTTGGTGGCTGGGATGTTGGGGGGGTCTGCCTGGGGCCTGGGACCCCTGTTGGAGCAGCAGGGTTGGGGCTGAGCAAAGGCTGGGCAAGGCAAGGGCCCACTGCTGCTTCCTGCTGCCTGGCCTGAGGGAGGACGGGTAGGGGGATGATGCACCTCTCCAGGGGCCATTTGGGTGGGAAGTGGGAATCCTAGAATGAGTGAAGACCTTGGGAGAAGGAGCAGGGATGGGAGTGGCCTTGGGACTGCAGATGTCCACAGTGGCTCCCAGGCAGCAGCAGGCGAGCCTGTGACCCTAGACTTGGGCATCACTGCTCTGAATAGTGGTGCATTCTGTTCAATTGTTTTAAAATTATTTTTTGGTTTTATCAAAATAATTCCTGAATATAATTTAAGTAATCAAATAGTTCTTTGTTTTTTTTTGTTTTGTTTTTTGAGACAGTGTCTCACTCTATTGCCCTAGCTAGAGTGCCGTGGCATCAGCCTAGCTCACTGCAACCTCAAACTCCAGGGCTCAAGCAATCCTCCTGCCTCAGCCTCCAGAGTAACTGGGACTACAGGCATGTGCCACCATGCCCGGCTAATTTTTTACATATATATTCTTAGTTGTCCAACTAATTTCTTTCTACTTTTTTAGCAGAGATGGGGTCTCGCTCTTGCTCAGGCTGATCTCGAACTCCTGAGCTCAAACGATCTGCCTGCCTTGGCCTCCCAGAGTGCTAGGATTACAGGCATGAGCCACCGTGCCCGGCTGTCAAATAGTTCTTAAATAGGCTTAAAGCAAAGAATAATTTCTTTTCCCCACAACCCCATCTCATACTGTGTACATCTAACCACTTTTAATTCTTCTAGCACTTTCTTCTGCATGTATCTCCACATTTCAAATAGTATCTTATGCTGCTGTCTTTTGACTCATCCTTTTTAGAGTCTGGACTTATAATCAATGAGGATTTTAGTTCACTTATATTTTCCCCACTTTGTGTTCCCGAAATAGTTACCAGACATATAGTTTAATTTGGGGGTTGGCAAATTATCTCTAAAGTAGCCAGAAAGTAAATATTTTAGGGTCTGCAGGCCATACAGTCTGTGTTGTAACTACCCAATTTTGTTGTTCTAGTGCAAACAGTATGTAAGCAAGGGGGTGGGGCATGGTTATGTCCCATTAAAACACTTGTGGCCCAGCGAGGTGGCTTATTCCTGTAGTCCTAGCACTTTGGGAGGCTGAGGCTGGAGCATTGCTTGAGCCCAGGAGTTCAAGGCTGCAGTGAGCTATGATCGTACCACTGCACTCCAGCCTAGGCGACAGATTGAGACCCTGTCTCTTAAAAAAACAAAAACAAAACTACATTTACAAAAACAGGTGAAGGGTTTAATTTGCCAATCTATACTCGTTACCACCCTGTAAATTCGTTTACTTATGCTAAACCAAGTGGTATGCTGGGTTTTCATCTTTTTTGTACAATTCTTTGTTTTTCCTGAAGCTGATAACTTTTCATCTTTCTGGAGGCTGATAATTTGTTTTCAATTGCTCTGATAGGTCTGAATTGAGTCCCTGTCTTCTTCCTCCCTTTTGCTCTGTGAAATACCTCCAGTACAGTGTTCCACACAGTCAGACACTATCCATTGTATTATTTTTTTTTCCAGGAGACATCCTTCCTAGGGTCAGCAGGCATCCTGCACAGATGTGGGCTGGCGTCCTTCCTGCCTTTGTTCTGCGTTAGAAGCCCTGCCTTCTGGATCCCACATGTTCTCTTTCTTAGGTTACACGTTTGTTTTGATTGTACAGTTCCTCTGGTACCATCCTGAGAAAGAGCACATGGGAAGTAGGATTTTTGAGACTTCAAATGTTGAAAATGTTTGTAAAGTACATGGAATCGATAGTTTGGCTGGGTATAGAATTGTAGGTTGGATGTCCTTTTCCCACTGAATTTTGAAGGTGTTGCTCCCTTGGCTTCTACTTTCCACTGTGGTGAGGAGTCCAATTTCTTTTTATGCTCCTAACTTCCTCCCTGGAAGCTTTTAGGATCCTCTCCTTACTTTCCATGGTTTGTCCATTGATTGGGCTGGGCACCTGGTGGGTAGATTTCATCCCAGAGACTCATTCCCTTAAGTCAACTCTTAACTGATTTTTAAAACAGATCAGGTATTATTTCTAATTTCCAAGAGCCCTTTCTTCTGTTCATTCCTTGATTATTGCATTTTGTTCTTTTTTTCCCCACAAATGTAATTCTTTTAAGGAAATGCTTTTTGACATTTTCTTTTGTTCCTTGCGCAATATCTACAGTAGTTCCCTTTTAGATCCCTCTTTTCAGATTGCTTTTATCTTTTTCTATAATTTTAAAGCCTGTTCTTAAACATTGGATGGTGTTGGCAATTTGTTCATATTTACACATGAGATCCTACAAAGCTGCTCAGAACCAAATGGCACCTAAGATGTGTGCTGTTCGTCACACTTGTCCTTGCGTGATGGCACAGAGAGGGGCCGAGGCTTTCTTAAGCCAGACCAGCGCTTTTTAGCACTGGGGTCTTGAACACTCTCCGTGGGAAGAAAGGTGAGGGAAAGCCTGTGGGCCCGGCTGGGCTAGGGAGTAGTTCCATGGTTACAGATAAGTGCCATGTGTGGAGTTGTAGGTGGTATTGTTTCTGAGTAATGTGTCTTTTTTTTTTTTTTTGAGACAGAGTCTCACTCTGTTGCCTGGGCTAGAGTGAGTGCCGTGGCGTCAGCCTAGCTCACAGCAACCTCAAACTCCTGGGCTCAAGCAATCCTTCTGCCTCAGCCTCCTGAGTAGCTGCAACTACAGGCACGTGCCACCATGCCCGGCTAATTTTTTCTATATGTTTTTAGTTGGCCAATTAACTTCTTTCCATTTTTAGTAGAGACGGGGTCTTGCTCTTGCTCAGGCTGGTTTTGAACTCCTGACCCTGAGCGATCCTCCCGCCTCGGCCTCCCAGAGTGCTAGGATTACAGGCGTGAGCCACTGCTCCCGGCCCGAGTAATGTCTTGTTTCTTTTCTCTTCCCAAGAGATAGGGTCTCGCTGTATCACCCAGCTGGAGTATAGTGGTGCAATCATAGCTTGTTCAGAACATGCCTCTTCCCCGGCGGGTGTGGTGGCGTGCCCGTGGTCCCAGCTACTCCGGAGCCTGAGGCCAGCAGGCGAGGCTTCAGGGCACAGTGATCTCGCCTGTGAATAGCCAGTGCACTCCAACCTGGGCAACAGAGGGAGACCCCATCTCCAAGACAAAATACTGCCTTTTTCCAAAAGCCACTGGAGGTGGGTTGCAGTAAAGGACTTCTTTGTGGCGGAGAGGGATGCAGAGAAGGAGCAGGAATAGTAAAAAGCTGCTGCGCTTCCTGTGGGGCCACGAGTCGTGATGAGCATCTTACCTGGCTCTGTGTGCCCAGTGTCCCCTCCCCAGCTCCCACAGCGAGGGGGGAGGCAAAAAAAGCCAAGGTTGGGGAAGTGAAATTGGAGGCTGTTTCCACCTTGCTGCGTGAGGAAGTATCCCGAGGAAGTTTCTGGCAGGACCTTCTCAGAGGACGTTCACTAAGCAGCGCGGCACGTGTGCAAGGACGCCTTTCCCGCAGCGACCTGGGAACAGCCAAACCGAGCAATTCAAAGGTCCTAGGTGTTGTCTGCAAAACGTCACTGCAGGTGACTGCGGGCTGCCGCCCCCACCTCCGCGGGGCTCTTAGGTAGCGTCCAGCGTCTGCACTAGTCACCTTTCTAGGAGCTGAATAAGCATGTGGACACGTGTGAGCCCTAAGTGCATGGCCCTGCAGTCTTTGGGCCTGGGCCTCACCCAGCACAGGCCGCCCCTGGCCTTTCCACAGCTCCAGCACTGAAGGGGGATGTCACCGAGGGGAGGGGCTGGTGAGGATAGGGCTGGGGAAGGCCACTGGCTCCTGGGAGTCCAGATAGCTGGCCCAGGGCATGGACAGCCAAGGTCCTGTCCCTGCCGCTCCGCTTTTCCAACTGAGGCCAACAGGTGGGGAGTGGGTCTTGGCTCCAGGAGGCTCACCCACCCTCGGGGACACACCAAACAGTCCCGTAGGAGGTGTCAGGCGAGGTGCCACACGCGTTGCCAGTGCCAGCGCCCATGCTGCATGGAGGAGCCCCGCCCTGCCCAGACCCCCACCCCAGGTGAGTGGCCTTGGAGGGGAGTTCGCCCGTCCCCTGTGCCTGGCTGCCTGGTGGGCACCTCCTGATGTCGCTGACCAGTGGATTTAGGAAAATGCCTGCCACCAACAATTTGGGGATGAGCCTGTTTTGTGTTCAGCTGCTTTCTGGCCACAGGTAACAGAGCCAGTCTCCACCTACCGGTGTCCCCAGGGTGAGGCTGGAGCCAGCATTCATGGGACAGCATTGTTTGCTTCTGTCAGTCCCCACATTCAGGTCCTCTGGAAGGAGCCCGGCATTCGAGTGAGTGCTGTGTGCCGAGCCCTGGGCTTGTTGGTGGAGAAAAATGGGGCGAGTCGTGGTCCTGACCTCCGAGATGCTAGAGTGCTGCGGGAGAGACAGCAGCTAACAGTGACAACAGTGGTGACAAACAGCAGCGGATGACATTGAGCCTTCCTACAACTGGGCCGGGTTCCAGACTTGGCAGCCTCCGCCCCTCCTTCGAGCCAGGGTTGGTGTCAGTGCTGCCTGGGAAGGGTACTCAGCAGCTCCTTGTCCCCATCCCTGAGGCACTGGTGGTGGGAGGCAGGGATGGGCAGGAACAGTCTGGCCTGTTGGTGACACCGGGCACCTGGCCAGTGGTTGGAGAGGAGGGCTGGGGCCAGGCACCAGCCACATCAAAGAGCTCAGCTTGAGCCGGATGGGAAGGAGGCTGGATTTGCCGGCAGTGGGGCAGACCCAGCTGGCCGTGGCAGGGACAGGGACGGGCCGCGTGAGTCTGCTGGGGCTGCTGAGACAAAGTGCCACAGACTGGGCGGCTGCAACTACAGACGTTCGTGGTCTCACAGTTCTGGGGGCCCAAAGTCCCAGATCAAGGCGTGGGCAGGGCCGACTTCTGAGGTCTCCCTCCTGGGCTCGCCGACGGCTGTCTTCTCCCTGTGTCCTCACTGGATCATCCCTCTGTGCCCGTCTGTGTCCTCATCTCCTCTTATAAGGACACCAAATCCTAGTGGATCCGGGCCCACCCTCATGGCCTCATTTTACCTTACTTCCCCCTTTAAAGACCCTACATTCAAACATAGTCACATTCCGAGGTGCCAGGGTTAGGGCTTCCACCTGGGAACTTGGGGGGACACAGCCCGAAAGAGGGTGCACAGAGCGATGTGCCATGTGCAGCCACCAGTGCCTGCAGGAGTCCCCGGGCCTGCTGAGCGCTTGCGGAGCTGGCCTAGCAGGCTCGGCCTCCGGTGGTGCCTCTCCCTCCTCGAGGCGGTCTGCCAGGCTCTGGCCTCATGGCCACAGGCCTCGCCTTTCTGGGCACAGACGCTGTGGGTGCTGGTCCTTTAGCGCAGGCTGCGTTGTCCGCAGGTGCCGCTCGGGCAGACGCCTCCAGTACAGCTTCTCATCTCTCGCCACAGGCCACGGCAAAGGCAGTCGGGGGTGCGTCACGTGTGGCTACCGGGAGCCTGCAGTGGCTACAGTGAGGGTGATGGGGAAGTGGTCGCTTCCATCCCAGGTGGTGGGAGACGCCCAGGAGCCAGGGATGGGGGGGGCGCGTGTCCCCAGAAGTGCCACATTGGGCACTTCCAGCGGCAGCATTCTTGGGCCCAGCGTGTGGGCCGCCGGGAAGCTGGACAGCGCTGCCCTCGATCCCCGCCCCGTCCTTCTGGCTCGTGCCAGTGGACTGTCCGCAAAAGCCCTGTGATCTCACCTCCATGTGTCCCCATGGAGCCTGGCTACTGTGGGGTTCGCAGGCCCCAGCACTCATAGAGCATCCCGAGGGAGATGGCCCCGACCCCTCCTGTCCCCTGGGCAGGGTATTGTTGGGGGTGTAGTTACAGGTGGAGGGAGGGGCCGCCTGGCCTGAGGAGCAGCCCACGCCACGGGAGAAATGCCATGGCCCCTTCACACATGCGAGTGTCGGGCACAGGGGTCCAAGTGTGTCCCTGCAGGGGGAGCCGGGGAGGTGGAGGGTCTGGGGTGGGGTGTTCTGGTAAGTGGGCCGGGCGTTGGCTGTGGGGCCGCAGCTGCCTGTGCGTGGAATCCCAGCCCCTGCTGACAGTGGCCTGTGCCCTTGGCCGGGATGCCACATCTCGGCAGCAGAGACAGGCTGCCCCTCCGTTCACCCCACGCCCAGCTGTGTGCCATGTGCCATCCTGTGAGCTCTGTCCCGGCAGGGCAGGTGGGAAAGGCAGGAGGAAAACGCACAGCAGGGGTGGTGCCCTGCGAGGGGGCACAGGGTGACAGCGCCATGGGGACCAGGTTGCAGTTGGGAATCAGGGATCGGGTGACCAGAGAAGGCTTCCCCCAGAAGCTGGTCTTAGGGTAAGGAAGTGAAGGAGGGGCCAGGTGGTGGGAGGAGCTGGCGCAAAGGCCCTGTGGCAGCAGATGGGTCCGTCCAGGCTGCTGTGGGGAGAATGGTGAGCAGGCAGCTACCGAGCAGGTTCTGGAACAATCCAGCCCAGAGACACATGCCGCAGGTGCTAAGAAGAGGTTAGAACTGGGAAGTTGGGTTTTATTTAAACTTACTTAGCAAGCACTTGCGTGTCGCCCACTGCAACCAGCAATGGTCTGAGTGCTTTGCAGACATCAGCTCGATTAGGCGACCACTGCATTCACAGGTAGGTCAGTAGTTTGCCACAGAAAAGCCCTCAGGACTAGGACTAGGGGACAGGTTGGAGGAAGGGTGTGTGACAGGGCAGGGCATTAAGAGCTGGAGAAGGAAGGGAGCAGGGCTGGGAGGACAGCTCGAGGCTGAAGGGGACTGTGTCAGGAGAGCCAGTCGCCTAGCAGGGTGTGGCAAGTGGGCCCGGGAAGCTGACAGTCGACCACTTCCCTGGGGGCTTCCATGAAGGGACATTGGTTTCCTCCCTCCCTCCCTCAGAGCGTGGAGAGTAATCGGGTTATAGATGCAAAGTGCCGAGAACAGTTGTGTCATACACAGGAAGCTCCTGTCTGCTTTCCTTACCGTTACGGTGTCTCATATGTGTTGTTCTCGTGTGTCCGCCATACACACGGCTGGACATGGAAGGATGGGATTTAAACATAAATATAAATAGAACTGACCGTTCTGGCAATTTCTTCCCATGCCACACTTGGGAGACCAGCAGGGAGGAGGGATCAGGGTTAGGGTGAAGGCTCACCCAGGATGATGAAGGGAAGTGTGAGGACAGAGAGACAGGACGTTCCAGGACGCAGGCGTGGTGCCAGGAGGCTGTTGTGGGGGAGGTGGCCTGTCAGGGGACGGGGAGAGAGGAGTTGGCTGGGACCCTCGCATGACCACCCCTCTGCCGTGCACCTGCCGGGCCCAGGAAGAGAGATGCCTTCCTCCCTTGGTGAGCCCTCAAGACCCAGGGCCACCCTGCACCCAGGGCGAGCCTGGCCTCAGGAAGTTCCCAGGCAGGGCCAGTGGCCATCTTTCCATAGTGCTGCCACCCGAGACATGGCTCTGCTGTCCTGAAGTCAACTGGGTTTCAGCGTCACCTGTGCCGGGCACAGGCGGGTGGAGTGAGTCCTCTCTTGGGTGGCCAGGCTGGGCCTTGCCGTCATTTGGGGTCACTTTCACCTTTCTTATATATTGCAGTGCTTTTTTTCTTCCTATTGCAAATACTGTGTTTATTTTTCGTGTTATAAAAGCAACAAATGAACAAAAAAAACCTAGATAAGCACAAAGGAGCAAATGTGACAGCTCCTCTTCTGACCTTCAGAAGTCACTGCTGTGCCACACGCAGGTCATCGAATATTTAACAATTAAAGTAGGGGCCCTCGAGGTGTGGCGGCGCCCACCTGTGGTCACTGCAGCTACTAAGGAGGCTGAGGTGAGAGGGTCGCTTGAGGCCAGGCCAAGTGTTCCAGACCAGCCTGGGGGACATATTGAGACCACATATCTAAAAAGTTTTTTAAAAAATAGAATAATAAGGGCCCTATGTAGATAAGAACTAATCGTAAGAATTGGTCAAATAGTGGCGCAGAAACCAGGGGGTTGGGAAAGGCTTCACTGAAGAGGTGACAGTCAGCAGTGCACGTACAGGGGACAGCACTCGACAACTGAGGCATGAAACTGTGGTTAGTGCAGGGACAGACGTGTGGTTGGCTTTGGCTGCAGTAGGAGGTGAGCAGGGCCCAAAGACCGCAGGACACTGCGTGTCATGGGAAAGGACTTGGGAGTTTGAATTTTATTTTATTTTTTCCTCCCACCAGACAAGTAACAAGGTTTGAGGAAGGCACATCTCACACGCCCAGGCCATGACACGTGATCGTCATGCTTTTGAACCACAAAGGGATGTGGATTTGATTCTTTAAGCAGTTAATGTTGTGTTTTTGTTGCTTAAAGACCCATGATCCGTTTCCTACACGAAGCACTTCCATTGTCTCGATATCACATGCGTTACTTAAACCTTTCCCTATGTCTGGGCAAAAAGTACAAGTTTTAAATACCGAAAAAGGGGGAGGGGCTTCTGAGGCTTGTAAAACGGGCGTAGATTTTCTAATCTTTCTTTATTCAACAGACATCTCTTGAGCTCCTGGCATCATGTAGATGTTCTCATAAGACTATACAATAAATACAGAATTAAATGTTAGGTACAGGCTGGGCGCAGTGGCTCATGCCTGTAATCCTAGCAGTCTGGGAGGCCGAGGCAGGAGGATCGCTCAAGGTCAGGAGTTCGAAACCAGCCTGAGCAAGAGTGAGACCCCGTCTCTACTAAAAATAGAAAGAAACTAATTGGCCAACTAAAAATATACAGAAAAAATTAGCCAGGCATGGTGGCACATGCCTGTAGTCCCAGCTACTCAGGAGGCTGAGGCAGGAGGATTACTTGATCCCAGGAGTTTGAGGTTGCTGTGAGCTAGGCTGATGCCACGGCACTCTAGCCTGGGCAAAAGAGTGAGACTGTGTCTCAAATAAATAAATGAATAAATGTTAGGTATGCATTTCACAATAAACGCTAGTGCCAAGCTGGGCCACAAACCTGTCTGCTACCCAGGGGGTGACCCTGGCTAATGGGGGACCTGGCCAACTATGGGATGTAGGGTAGATTTATGGAGGTTTGCATTAAAACCCTCTTAGCTTGCTTACTTTTTTTTTTTTAGAGACAGAGTCTCGTTCTGACACGCGGGTTAGGGTGCAGCAGCATCATCATAGCTCACTGCAGCCTTCAACTCCTGGGCTCAAGAGATCCTCCTGCCTTAGCCTCCCAAGTAGCTGGGACTACAGGTGTGTGCCACCATGCCTGGCTAACTAAAAACATTTTTTTTTTTTTTTGTACAGACAGGATCTCACTGTGTTGTTTAGGCTGGTCCCGAACAGCTTTTTCATGTTTGAAAACTTTCATAAATTCCTATTATTCATAAATGATAAGTGGTAAGGACAATGTGGCGTACACGCACTCGGCCAGTCATGATCAGCTACAACTCAAACTATCAGAACATTAGGACATCTCTAGCACGTGAGGGTGGTTGTTCAGGGGACCCTTCCCCTTTCTTCTCTGTGCCCTAGTCAGTCCGGTGTCACCCGGAGAGGCAGGTGGGAAGTGGGCGTTGCTGTGCAGAGAGGAGGCTCCTGACCCTGCGTGGCGGTGGAGAGGAGGGTGTTGAATCTGAGCCCTGAAGAAAGCGCGGAAGTTGGCTTTGGGCTGAGCTGGGGAAGGGGCAGGCTCCAGGGGCAGGCACAGCGGGCTTGGGTCCAGGGTGGGGAGAGAGATTCCCTGAGATTCCTGTGTGACTTGAAGTCACTGAGACTGGGAGTCTTTTGGTTCCCGAAGCTCCTGCCACCCATGCCTCTCCTGACTTCCGTGAGAGGCTCAGGTTTCTCGAGAGGCAGAATTAGCTCCCAGCTTTCCACAGAGCTGTCCCCCTGTGCAGACATGTGCTGTCACGAAGGGAGAGGACACCGAGAGGCCTTGTGACAGCCCTCCCCTCCCCCGCAGCCACCCCGCCTACAGTCTGTCCCATCAGTGGCTGCAGAAAAGTAAACCCAGAGCTTGAGCCAGTGTCGCCTTCCCTCACGTCTAGATGCTCCCTTCCAGCGTCCTCTCTTGTAACTCAGCTGGGGACAGGTGGGCACCTGTCATGCTGAGCCTCAGTTGGTTTTCCCATCTGTAAAAAGGGGTCAGCGTCACAATGCCTACTCAATGGGTTGTGATGGAGTCTTGGGGACACTCCAAGGCCATGGAGGAGGGGTATAGGCTGGAGCATGGAAGAAGTGACCACATGAGACTCCAGTGGCAAACTGCCAGTCCCGTAAACACCGGCCCATGTGCGGTGCATCCCAGGCCTGTTGAATGTGCCCCAGGCTCTCTCCGCTTCCCCATTTCTGTGCCCACCTCGGTCCCCTCTCCTGGGCCACTCTAGGAGAACTGGTCTTCCTGAAACAACTGACCCCACTGCGATCTTCCGAACGTAAAGCCTTGGAGACAGGCCCCAGGCCCATTCCTGCTGCGTGGATGCCGCAGCCATGGCTGTGGTCATGCCAACCTGCCCCCGGTTGTTCATCCAGGGGCTCCTGCCACAAGCCACCCTCTGTACCCCTGGGGAGGTTGGAGCCTCCTGCCACAAGACGTGTGCCCAGGTGGATCCTCCATTCTTCTCTGTACCTGCGGAGAGGGAGCCCCACTGGAACATGACAGAGCAGCTGGGTCCCTTACAGACAGCCACCATGCTGTGACATGGGGGACTCGGCTCCGGGGGCTGCTGGGACAGAGCAGCACAAACAATAGGTATCGATTGTCTCAGTTCTGGAGGCTGGAAGTCCAAGATCCTGGCTCAAAGGATCCTCCCACTTTGGCCTCCCAAAGTGCTGGGATTATAGGCCTGAGCCACTGAGCCCGGCCTCGTCCCTTTTAACGTGTACAGGCTGCTCTGCAGCCCTGTCCAAGCCCTGGGCCCAGCACTGATGAACAGCACCTCTGCAACCTTTGGGTTTGAATCCAAGGTGGCAGTGGAGCTTCAGGGACACATGCCATCTGTGTCCCTCCTCTATATCAATTGAGGACCTAAGTGCCACCTCTTTGGGGTCATAAGGATTGAACGAGGTCACAGGAATCCTGTGTCTAGTGAGGTGAGTGCTGAAACTCAGCAGCTCCTTTCTCCTGTTCTGTCCTTCCCCCTAACCCCAGCCCCAGCCCACCTTTGACCTCTAGGGGATAGATTTCCAACACAGGAGATGGCAAGAATTAGCCATGTAAAGCCACCCTGGTCGCCTGGTTGCTGCATAGTGTCATTCATATGAGCACATTTAGTAACTAGTAAGTAACCCTTTGCTATTAATCTGAACAGCTAGTAATTCTTTGCTACATAACAGACCACCCCCGTAACTTAGTGGCTTGAAATGAGCCATTTTATTTGCTCTTGATTCTCAGGGGTCGACAATGTGGGCTGGGCTCAACTGGGCTCTGCTGGGCGGTTCCACAGACCTTTCCTGGGCGCTCTTGTGAGGCTGTGGTTGTCGTGGGGCTTGGAGGTCTGAGGTGGCTTCACTTGCGTGCCTGCTGGCTGGCGCTGCCTGTAGCCTCTTCCTGTGGATCTCAGAGGGTTACAAGGTGGGTTTTAAGAGAGCAGGAGTGACTTCAAGGGTCCTGAGGCCCAGGTTCATGGGCCCAAAAGGTCATTCCTGCCTCATCCTGTTTGTCAGAGAAAGACACAAGGGTGAGCCCAGATTCATGGGCTGGGGACACAGGCTGCACCTCCTGGTGTCAGGAATTGCATACAATTTGCAGTCATTGTTAGTCTACCGTAAGTAACCAAAAGTAACTTCAGTCTTGCTTACATTTCTCAACATTAGTGAAAGGAGACTCAGGGCTTGCTTCTGTCAGTTTCCTAAACTCCTCTGCACCTGCAGAGTTCTTACCTGCAGAGCGCCCCCTCCTGGTGGCATGCGGAACCCTCGACTGCTCCAGCCCTTGTCTCTTGGTCCGGATGCCTTCCTCCTTCCTGTCCTCCTCAACCCCCTGGATTCACCCCTATGTATTTAGCTTGTATAAATGTCATCGTGGGGCACATGTAATTTTCTATTTTTCACTGTCATTATTATTTTCGGGCCTCTTCATGTTGATTTGTGTAGATCCCAGCTCATTTTAAGTCTCTATGGGATTCCTTTGTTTTCATATATCACATTCCACTGTTCAGTTTCTCTGGACATTGGTGGAGTATTTAGGGTGTCCCCACTCAGTGCTTTGGTCTTATAAATTTGTCTTTTTGTGAACATGTAAGAAACCTCCTCAGGGCACGTACCCCTCAGTGGACTGAAGGTCACGGAGGGTGACCATACCCAGTCACCATTGCAGCCACTTGCTCCTCAAAGTGGCCCATGGATGGTGATGGTAGCAGTGTGCCAGAATCCCTGATCCCCGATCATTGCTTGTATTTGATGTCACCCAACTTCTGGCTGCTCTGATAGATGTAAAGTGCATCCAACAGAGTGGCCCAAGGTGCCCTTACTCTGGCTGGGCATTACAGGTCTACTCTGGGGACTGCCCCTGCAGACCCTTTGCCCCTCCCTCCCTATGGTGTTTGGTCTTTGTCATGGTGGCCCCAGGATTTCCCATGTATTCAAGTTTTGTTTTTCTTTTTTAGAGATGGGGTCTTGCTACGTTGCCCAGGTTGGTCTTGAACTCCTAGGCTCAAGCAATCCCCCCACCTGAGCCTGCTGAGTAGGTGGGACTACAGATGCAAGCCATGAGCCAGTTTTCCCAGCACTATGTGTCACATGGTCATGGGATGCGTCACCCAAATCTGTCTTGCCCCATACCTGTCTTGGTTCCCTTCACATGTGCCGGTGGCTGCCTCAGAAATAAGCATGTGCCCTAGTTCTGGCCCTTGAGAGTTGGGGGAAAACTTATAGGAGGCATACCCCCCCCACACACAAAAGACACACAAAATAGAGAAGATTGCTCTTTAGGTCCCTCATGGTTACAAGGTAGCTACAGCAGTTCCAGGCACCACAAACAGACACCACAAGTAGGCAGCAAAGAGAATGTCCCTCCCAGTGTTTCCTTTTATTTCTTTTTTTTTTTTCTTCACCTGAAGAAAAGCAGCAGGTACCAGTGTTTCCTTTTGCAGGGAGGCAAACCTCCCAGAAGCACCCAGCCAACTTCCCCTAGTGTTTCACAGGTAGGATCCTACGGCAGGAAAGCAAGACAGCCACAGATGGCTTAGACCTGTCCTGTTACACCTGGAGCCAGGAGAGGACACGCCCAGATCCCCAGAACAGGATCCTTGCAAAGGAATGAACTAAGGAGCTTGTATTGGCAAGGAGGAAGGAAGGGGGCCATTTTAAGAGGTTGGTAGGAGCCAACTGTGCGCATGCTTCATGCTGTCCTACATGTTGCTTCTTCACAGCCCTCTGACATCGTCTTGGACCTCAGCAGGTGGGTTGCTCTTGTCTCCAAAAATCTTAAAGGGTACAAGCCTTTATCAGGAGACACAGTCCTTTCCTATCCCTCTTTCATAAGAGCTTTTTAAAATTATCAATAGACACTGAACTTGATCATCTTGTCTGTATCCACTGAAGGGTGTCATTGAAATGGTGTTTTTGCCCCTTTGTCCACGTGGTGAGCAACATTGATTTTTCTGATCTTGAACAATCCTTAGAATGAATAAACACTGTTTGGTTTCCATGTATCTTTTTTTTTCTTGGTACCTCTTTTGATTTGGTTAGCTAATAATTTACTTTGGAGTTCTGTGTCCAAGTTTTTAACTGAAACTGGCCAAATAAAGGCAGATTTTGAAAGGACAGATTTACCTACAGTCTCACTAAACAGTGAGATGGCTTGTCTTTCTCCTGTTTGCTTTACAGATCTTCCCCATGTACCTTACAGTGGTAGTTAGCATAAATGCTAAATCATATTGTACTTTTCCACTAGACATTATAGCTCTATGCAGGCCAAATAATATTCAAATACATCATTTTAATCATTACAACTGTTTCCTTTTTTGTGGTTACTGTAACCTCTTCAACAAACCATTCAATGCATAGTGGGTTTAAAACGTTTCTTTCCTTCCTGGGATAAATTCCTGGGACTGGGATAATTGGGTCAAAAGACATGAACATGTTTACGGATCCAGGTATTTATTTCAAGTCTTCTCCACAAGAGACACTGGCCAGTTTGCAAGTGCCATCTGCAGTGTGGGGGGACCAAACTTGCCTCGGTTTGTCTGGATTAGTTGTTAGTATTTTATTAACCTTTCATAGATCCGATGGTGGCTCTTTAGCAACATTTTCATCACTGATGGACCCAGCTGGTCTCGCCCCGCCCGCCCCGAGCCCGCGCCCGGGCGCCCCTGCCCCATTGTGACGCGGCCATCCCCGAAGGGGCGTCGCGGTAGAGCCGGGAGCCATGGCCGAGACGCAGGAGTTGCTGCTGCAGCTGCAGAAGGACAACCGCGACGGCCGCCTGCGGAAGCAGGAGCTGGAGGAACTGGTGCGCGGGCTCGAGGCCGAGAGCGAGAGCCTCACCGGGCGCCTGCACGACCTGCGCGAGCGCGAGCGCAGGTGCGCGGGGCACCCCCGGACGGGGCGGGCGGCGAGCGAGGGTCGGTCCTGAGGGCGGCGGTGCGGAGGTTTCGCGGAGTGTCCGGCCGACCCGCCCGGGCCCCGGCGAGGGCTTCTGCGGCCCCGACCCTGGGCCTGCGGCTGGTCCTTCCCGGAACCCCGGGACCCCGGGAGCCCACCGCCCCGGCCGCGGCTGGGCTTCCCTCTGCAGCCTGCAGCGGAGGCGGAGCCAGGCAGCGCGGGCTCTGCGCGGGGAGGCGTGCGCGGCGGCGCGGGAGCGCGCGGAGCGGGCGCGCGGACTGCTGGAGACGGCGGAGCGGCACAAGCGGGACCTGGTGGGGCGGGGCCCGGGCGGGGCGGGGCGGGGCCCTGGGTGGGGCGGGGCCGGCGAAGAGCCCCCGACGGCCCCTTCGGCCCTGTTCTCAGGAGCAGCACAACCGGCAGCTGCAGGAGCAGTGGGAGGAGCTGTCGAGTCAGGTACGCGCAGAAATGGGACGGTCTCCGTCTCTGGGCTCCTCTGGGAAGTCCCGCTCTGCTCTCTGTCCCTGTCCGCCAGGACCACTCCCTCCCCCCCGCCCTATTAGTCCCGTAAGCCCTGTCCTCACAAGCCCCGCCCCCAGCTCTTCTACTACGGAGGGGAACAGCCGAGTCAGCAGAGTGCGGAGCCGCAACTCGGGACGCAGCTGCTGGCGCTGCAGGTGCTGGAGCAGGGTCCTGGGGGCCGGGCGGGGCGAGGCCATACCACGGGGGGCGGGGCCCTGAGGGTCGGGGCGGGGCGTGCCCGGCTCCTGACATTCTCTGGATCCTCTCAAAGAAACAGCTGGAGCTGGTGGAGGCCAAGTGCGCCCTGCAGACCGAGAGCCTGCGGCAGGTGCCGGCGGAACCCGGGCAACAGGGGGAGGGTCGGCTTTGGGTGTGGGTGGGGAGGGACGTGCCTCCCCCGAGTCTCACCCGGTTCCCGACGCCCCAGGGTAAGCAGCGGACCGAGGAGGCCTGGGCCAGCTTTCAGGAGCAGAGCGGAGTCCTGCAGGTGCGGCCCCTGCGCCCTGAGACCCCCCCCCCAACTCCCAGACTGGCGGCGGCCGGAATCCCGCCCTGACTCCTCGCTCCCACCCGCTCCAGGAGCTGCAGGGGAAGGTAATGGAGGCGGCGGCTGCGCTGGACACCTCTCGGGGCGGCCTAGAATCGTAAGGCGGCTGGGACAGCTGGGTGCACTGGGGCGGCGGGGCTGGGCAGATCGCCCACCTGCGTGCGCGTCCCTGCAGGTGTGACTCGCGGCCTCGCCCGGTGCAGGACTGCACGGGCTCGCTCATGGAGGAAGTGGCCAGGGCGGACTGTGTGAGCGCGGGCCCGGGTGGGCGGGCTGGAGCCGGGGCCCGCCCCCCAGATGACCCGCCCCCCCGGGACCCAGACCCCAGGAGGAGCCGACGCTCCATGGGAACTGGCCCCGCGACTCCAGCCTGCGCCCCTGCTCTGGTGCGGAGCTGGACGCCGCTCCCTCTGCCCGCAGGAGAAACGGCTGTTCGGCGGTGCGGGCGCCAGGGGCCTCAGGTGAGCCGGGCGGCGGGCGCGGGCTGCGGTTTCCCCGGTGCCCTGCCGCCGCCCACCGTCCGTCCGTCCGTCCGCAGGCTGTGGGCGCGGGGCGCGCTGCGGGCGCTGCTGCTGCTCCCGCTCGGCTTTCTGGCGCTGGCGCTGCTCTGCGTACTGCTGCGGCGCCCCGACGCCGTCCGCCGGGAGCTCGCGCGCCTGGGCTCGGACGCCGCGCTCCGCCGACTGCGCTACACGCTGTCCCCGCTGCTCGAGCTGCGTGCGCGCGGGCTGCTGCCCGCCTGAGCATCATGCCGGCTGGGGCCGCCCGCACTCTGTCTCCGTGTGGTTTCTGCGCGCCGTGGGGAGCGGAGGGGAGAGGCCAGGTGCGCTCGTGTGCCCCTCGGCGCCAGGCTGGGGGAAACCTTGGGAGCCGGCCCCTCGGGCCCTCGTCCTCGTCTCCGCCCCCGCACAGCGGCCGCGCTGGGCTGGTCGGCGTCCGATTGCTGAACTTGCTTTTCCCGAGCCTTGGGCGGGAGGCGTCGGCCGGGCGGGTTTCTTCCGTGGGCTTCTGTGTCTCCTGTGGCCCCGCAGCGTCCTGACCTCCCCCAGGGTGGGTCACCGTCCCGACGCGGGCCGGGGACGTTCCTCCCTGTGGTCCGCTTCGCTGTGCGGTGGGCGTCAGATGCCGGCATTGCGCATTTTATTTATGTGAAAAGTTCTGCTTCGTGGAAATGAATCTTGGACAACTACAGACTGTAGTTTTTTCTCTTCTACAAATACTGCTCTACTGATTCTTTGGGTAGTGAAATAGCTGGGTGTATTTCCTCGTGCCATATACATGGGATTGCTATGGCCTTGAAACAATTGTTTTCTTACTGATTCGTAGGCGTTCTTTAAGTTTGTCTGGTTAAATTTGCTTATGGAATCTTGGGTATAAAATTTCATCAAATTTAAGAAATGTGCTTTGTGTCCTAAAAAAATCCAGTCTTGTTTGAAATCTTAAGGACATTATCATATTTTCTTCTAAATACTTCTAACTGATGTATTTTAGACCATTGATGTTTAAAGTGATTATTGGTATAGTTGGATTTTATCATATTTGTTACTGTTTTCTATTTTTTGCTCTTGTTCTTTGTTCGTATTTTTGTCCTCCACTTTTTTCTGCCTTTCATTCCTTTGATTGAACATTTTATAGTATTCCATCTTCTTTCCTTAGCATATCAGTTACAATTTTTAAAAACAATTTTTTAAGTGATTGCCCTCGAGTGTGCAATACACACAACGAATTCAAGTCCACTTTCAAATGACACTATACCGCTTCACGGGTATCAGGTGTTTGATAATAAAATAATTCTACTTCCTCCCTCTCTCCCATCCCTTGTATCACTGTTGTCATTCATTTCACTTATACACAAGCTATGCTTGAATACATTGTTGCTATTACTATTTTGATCAAACTGTTTTCGATTTAATAAGAAAAAAGTTTTTATATTACCTTCACTCATTTTCTAGTATTCCTTTTTTAAAAAAAAATGTAGACTGAGCTTCTGACCTATAGCATTTTCTCTCTCTAAAGATCTACTTTTGATATTTCTTGCAAGATGGGTCTGTTGTTGACAAATTCCCTCAGTTGTCTTGCTCTGTTGCCCAGGCTAGAATGCAGTAGTGTCATCATAGCTCACTGCAGCCTCAAACTCCTGGGCTCAAGCCATCCTGCCTCAGCCTCCTGAGTAGTCCACTACGTTTCTTCTATTTTTAGTAGAGACGTGTCTGGCTCTTGCTCAGGCTGGTCTTGAACTCCTGACCTCAAGTGAGCCTCCCTCCTTGGTCTCCCAGAGTGCTAGGATTACAGGTGTGAGCCTCCTCACTGACCTGTCCTTCACTTTTGAATCATAGTTTTGCAGGATACTGAATTCTAGGTTGGTGGGGGTTTTTTTTCTGTCAAGAATTTAAATATTTCACTTTACTGTCTTCTTGCTTGCATGGTTGTTGAAGAGAAGTTGGATATAATTCTTATTTTTGCTCCTCTATAGGTAAGGTGCTTTTTTGTCGCCCTGGCTTAAGATTTTTTTCTTTGATTTCCTACAGTTTGAATATGAACAGCCTCTCAAAATGTTGGGATTACAGGCGTGAGCCACTGTAAAGGGCCACATAGTGGCTTTAATTTGCACTTCTGATGACTAAGGAAGTTGAACCTCCTTTCATATGTTTTTTGGCTATTTGAATAATCCCTTGTGAAATGCCTGTTTAATGGCCAGGCATTTTGGCTCATGCCTGTAATCCTAGCACTCTGGGAGGCGGAAGCAGGTGGATCACTCAAGGTAACCAGCCTCAGCAAGAGCGAGACCCTGTCTCTACTAAACAGAAAGAAATTAATTGGCCAACTAAAAATATATAGAAAAGAAAAATTAGCTGGGCATGGTGGTGCATGCCTGTAGGCTGAGGCAGGAGGATCACCTGATGTTGCTGTGAGCTAGGCTGACACCACGGCACTCTAGCCGGGTCAAAAGAGTGAGAATCTTGTCTCAAAAAAAAAAAAAAAAAAAAAGAAATGCCTGTTTAAGTCATATGCCCGTTTTTCTATTCAATTATCTCTTACTGATTTTTAGTTCTTTATATATTTATCCTGGATCTACATCCTTTGAACAGATACATGTATTGCAAATATCTTCCCAAGTCTATAGCATGCTTTTTCATAGTCAAAATTAAGTTTTTTCCCTTTATGATTAGTGTTTTTTTGATCCCATTTAAGAAGGCTTTGTGTACCCAAAGGTCATGAAGACATTGTCTTCTATATTTTCTTCTAAAAGTCTTATTGTTTTACCTTTAACAAACAGCTCTATAGTCCACCTGGAATTGTAAGAGTAATTTTACTGTGACTTGTGGAAAAATCCCTAGTAAGGTTTTTATAAAGAAATGATGATTCAGTTTGGCAGTTGATTTACAAAAATAAGATATGGAACACCTGGAACGCTTTGTCCAGGGTACTACGTATTTCTAGATTAAGGTAGGTGAGGGCAACATGGAGAGATAGGAATTACTGAGAGGAAGAATGGCAGGCATTAGGCTGGGCACAGTGGCTCATGCCTGTAATCCTAGCACTTTGGGAGGCCGAGGCATAGGGATTGCTTGAGCTCAGGAGTTCAAAACCAGCCTGAGCAAGAGTGAGACACCGTTTCTCTAAAAAATAGAAAAAATTAGCCGGGTGTGGTGGCACGTGCCTATACTTCCAGCTACTCAGGAGGCTGAGGCGGAAGGATCGTTTGAGCCCAGGAGTTTGAGGTTGCTGTGAGCTGGGCTGACACCACGGCACTCACTCTAGCCCCAGCAACAGAGTGAGACTCTGTCTCAAGAAAAAAAAAAAAAGAAGTGGGGAATGGGATACCGCAAGTAACAGGAGACTACCGCACAAAAATGTGTTTGTGATTAACCAGGGTCGTGAGAGAATGTCCCTGATAAAACAATCTGAGTTAAAACTAGTCGAACATTATTCAGAACAGATTTAGTGTAGACAGTAATATAGTGTCTGATCTAACCTAGATGGTTGGGCCTCCTGCATGATCATTTTCCATAAATAGCTGCATGTATAAGTTGTTACCAAGCTCCTCCTCCCCCCAAAATTTTTTGTGTGTCTTATGTGAAGTAAGGGGTCAAGGTTAAGGTTTTTTTTCTTCCTGTATGGATATCTAATTGACACAATACCATTATTGAAAGGACTGGCTGGGTGCAGTGGCATGCGCTAGCACTTCTGGAGGCTGAGATGGGAGGATCTCTTTTGAGCCCAGGAGTTGAAGACCAGCCTAAGCAACATAGTGAGACCTGGTTTCTACAAAAATAGAAAAATTAACTGGATGTGGTGGCATTTGCCTATAGTGCCAGCTACTCAGGAGGATCACTTGAGCCAAGTCTGAGGCTGCAGTGAGCTACGATCACGCCACTGCACTTCAGCTTGGGTGACAGAGTGACACCCTCTTTAAAAAAAAAAAAAAGACCACCTTTCCCCCTCTGCACTGCAGTGTCACCGTGTATACATGGGTATGTTTTGTTCCTGGACTTTTCTTACATTGTCTTTCTGTGTGCCAATATATGCCACACAGCTTTAATTACTGCAGGTTAATACTGAGATGTACTATCCAGGGTTTACTGTTCTTAGAGATTGAAATTGCTGTTTTGCCTTTTGCATGCTCATGTAAATTTTAGAATCATCTTGTCAATTTCCACTACAGAACTTACTGGGATTTTGAATGGCACTTCAGTGAAATTGCAGATCAATTTGGAGAGAAAGAATGTGCATAATGTTGAATCTGCCAATCTATGAACATGACATGTTACTCTATTTAGATCTTTCTCTCAACATTTGTAGTCTTCAGTTTTTCTCACAAACCTTTCATCATATTCATTTCTTGGTATTTGAGGTTTTTGGATATAATTACACACACGCAAAATTGATTTTTTATATTGCCTTGTATCCTATAATAGACTATAGATTGTAAGTTTGCTGTTCTTTTTTTTTTTTTTTTTTAAACAGACGCGGGGTCTCACTATGTTGCCCAGGCTGGGGTGCAGCTATTTATAGGCACAATCATTGTGCACTGCAGCCTTGAACTCCTGGCTTCATCTTCCCAAGTAGCTGGGACTATAGGTGTGTACCACTGCCCTTGACTACATTTGGACTTTTATGTACGCAAATGCCATTTCTGAATGATGTTTTTGTTTTTCTTCTTTTTTTGAGACAGAGTCTCACTCTGTTGCCCGGGCTAGAGTGCCGTGGCATCAGCCTAGCTCACAGCAACCTCAAACTCCAGGGCTCAAGCAATTCTCCTGCCTCAGTCTCCCGAGTAGCTGGGATGACAGGCATGTGCCACTATGCGTGGCTGATTTTTTCTGTATATTTTTAGTTGTCCAGCTAATTTTTCTATTTTTTTTAAGTAGAGACAGGGTCTCGCTCTTGCTCAGGCTGGTCTCGTACTCCTGAGCTCAGACAATCCGCCCGCCTTGGCCTCCCAGAGTGCTAGGATTACAGGAGTGAGCCACCAAGCCCAGCCTACAGCTGCCAGTATTTCACCTTTAAGCTCGATGTTCCCTGTAGATTTTTCAGTAGACGGCCTAAGGAGGTTCCTGGTCTTTCATACCTGCCTTATGTCTAGTGTATTCTCCTGTGTGTAGACAAGGTCCCCTAATGACCTCCTCAAAGGGATGAGGCTCTTGGGGTTGTCTTCTGTCTTCCATGTCATCAAAACAGGAGCTTGACTGGATTTTCACCTCCGAAGATTCTTTACTTTATCAGCTCATGGGTTTAGATTCCCCACTCCCCAGCATTGTGAGAAGCATGATCAGCTTTTCAGGATCTATAATTTGCCATATTGTAAGAATCTTGTACACAGCATTTGATTAACATTTTTTCTTTGCCAATTTGGACAAGCTACCTTTTCAAATATTGTGATTTGAAATTCTTTCTATACTATATTTGAATTTATTTCTACCATTTTATAATGTGTCGATCCTGATTTTTCTATGATCCATCCATGTTCTATTTGATTATTCTGGAAGTCACTCTACATTCTGGTATCTCTACTACCTAACTCAGCTTACCTGAGTTACCCTCCCCAAACACTACCTTAAAGCATTCTAACAGGGATCATTCTGATCTCATGTGCTATTTTTGTCTAGTATTTTAGTTGCACTGTTTAAAATTTTTTCCAGCTATCTGGCTGGTGAACATACATAATTTAATCTTATTAAATTTGTTGAGCCTTGTTTTGTGGCCCAGTGCGCAGTCTGCAGTGGTGAATGTGGAGAAGTGCATTGCTACTGTTGGCTGAATGTCTTACAGATGCCCAGCAGTCCAGGCGGGTGAGAGGCTTCTTTAGGTCTCCCCGTCCATACTTTCTTGCCCGTTATTCTATCAACTGCCCAGAGAGGGGCGTTAAAACCTCCAGCTATGATTGCTGAATTTTTCTTCATTAAACTCATACACATGATTATGGATAGTAAGTCCCTTCTCATCTGTTTACTGTCAACTTAGGTCTGTGTCTGTCTGTCTATCTATCTATCTAGATATCTCTGTCTGTCTATCTATCTATCTATCTATCTAATCTATTGAGATGGAGTCTCACTCTGTTGCCCGGGCTGTAGAGTGCCATGGCTTCAGCCTAGCTCACAGCAACCTCAAACTCCTGGGCTCAAGCAATCCTTCTGCCTCAGCCTCCCGAGTAGCTGGGACTACAGGCATGTGCCACCATGCCCGGCTAATTTTTTT
>CAUYRT010009690.1:0-32572 GCA_963574885.1 Lepilemur ruficaudatus | reverse complement strand
ATTAAGAAGGTTTTTTTTCTTTTTTCTTTTTTTTTTTTGAGACACAGTCTCACTCTGTTGCTGGGCTAGAGTGCCATGGCATCAGCCTAGCTCACAGCAACCTCAAATTCCTGGGCTCAAGCGATCCTCCTGCCTCAGCCTCCCAAGTAGCTGGGACTACAGGCATGCACCACCATGCCCAGCTAATTTTTTCTATTTTTGGTAGAGACGGGGTCTCACTCTTGCTCAGGCTGGTCTCAAACTCTTGAACTCAAACAATCCACCCGTCTCAGCCTCCTAGAGTGCTGGGATTACAGGCGTGAGCCACCGCGCCTGGCCCATTAAGAAGGTTTTTTATAGATACTTTTTAACAGAATAAGAAAGTTCCCTTCTATTCCTAGGACATGATCTGAATAATTCTAATCTTTCTAAACTGTGTTGAAACTTATGGCTCAACCATATAATCAATTCTTGTAATGTTCCATATGCATCAGAAAATAGTGTGTACTCTGTCATTATTCGGTATGGCATTCTACATATGTCAAACATGTCAAGTTTATTAATCATGTTGATCAGATCTTCTACTTACTTTTTGTCTGCTTGTTCTGTCATTTATTATGGGAGGTGGGTTAAAACTTTCCACTCTGATTGCCATATTTTCTATTTCTCCTTTTAGCATTGTTAATTTTTATTTTATATAATATGAAGTTGTGTTCATTTCATACAAATTTTAAATTGTATATTTCTGATAAGTTCAGCTTTTTATCACTATGACATGTCCCTATTTATCTATAGTTGTCCTTATCTTCTTAGTGTCTATTTTATTTAATGATAGTAGAGCTACATTAACCATTCTTTTAGGTAGAACTTGCATGGTATACAGTATAAGTTATCTCATCAGGCTTGGGTGGTCCAAACCCTGCACATTCCAAGAAAGGACTGTGGCCCTTGACAGTCTCCTGGGAGCTAACCTTTGAGCCCTTCAAATATGTTGCCTAAAAAGTATGGGTGTTTTTGCCTGGAGCCTTGGGCCATGCTGTATCAGTTAAACTAGCATTATGGACCAAATTTTGGCCCCCCTGAAACTCACATGTTAAAAATTTACCCCCAGTACCTTAGAATGTGACTGTATTTGGAGATAGGGCCTTTAAAGAGGTGATTAAGTTAAAATGAGTCCCTTAGGGTGAGCTCTAATCCAATCTGACATATATCTTTATAAGAAGAGGAGATCGGGACACATAGCGGGAACACCATGTGAGGACACAGCAAGAGGGCGACCATCTGCAAGTCAAGAGAGAGGCCTCACAAACCAACCCTGCTCAACTTGGTCTTGGACTTCCAGCCTCCAGAATTGAGAAAATGAGTTTCTGTTATTTAAGCCACCTTGTCTTTGGCATTTTGTTATGGCAGTCCTAGAAAACCAGTACAACCGTATTGCTTATGTTAATGATGTGACTTATGGTGAATGCCTGCTCTTGTATGCTTGAGGCCCTAGGCTATGCTCTATCATTTTGGGGGCTAGAGACTGAGTAGCTAAGGTCAGTCATGTAAACAATGCATGCCTATGTGACTGATTCCCCCATAAAAACCCTGGACAGCAAGGCTTAGGTGAGCTTCCTTGGTTGGCAGTACTTCATATGTGTTATCACACATCGTTACTGGGAGAATTAAAAACATTCCATGCAAATTCATTAGAAGGGGACATCTGGAAGCTTGTGCCTGGTTTCCCCTGGACTTTGCTTATGTACCTTTTCTCTTAGCTGATTTTAATCTGTAACCTTCTGCTTTAATAATCTGTGATCAAGAGTATAACAGTTCTTCTGAGTTCTGTGAGTCCTTCTAGTGAATCATCAAGCCTGAGAGTGGTCTTAGGGACCCATCACACACGTGGTATATATTTTTACATCCCTTTACCTTCAACCTTTCTGCATTCTTATATTTAAGATGTGTCTCTTATAACAACATATAGTTTAAATTTTTTTTTGGTTTTGATTTGTTTTCATTTGGTCTTAGTCTTTTTCTTGGAATATTTAGTCCACTTACATTTATTGTATTTCCTGATATATTTTAGTTTATACCTACTATGCAAGGTTTTTTTCCCATTTATCACACCTGTTTTATGTTCTTTTTCCTCTTATTTCTTGCCTCTATTTGGATTATTTTTTATTATTCCATTTTCCCTATTAGCCTGTTAGTTATGCATTCCTTTACTATTGGTTTATTATTTACTATTTATATACTTTTCTATTGTTTTAGTGGTTAGCTTTGATGACCACATGCCTGAAGAACTCTCTATATTCATTTTTTAAAATTTTTCTTAAAAATATCTTCATTTTACCATCACTTTTGAAGAATATTTTTGCTACAGAATTCTATAGAATTCTAGGTTGACAGTTATTTTCTCCAGTACTTTAAAAATGTTATTTCTTGCCTTCTTTTTAAAAAAAAATTTATTTATTTATTTTGAGAGGCCTGGCGTGTTGGCTCAGGCCTATAATCTTAGCACTCTGGGAGGCTGAGGCGGGTGGATTGTTTGAGCTCAGGAGTTCCAGACCAGCCTGAGTGAGGGCGAGACCCCGTCTCTAGCAAAAATAGAAAAAATTAGCCAGGCATGGTGGCGCATGCCTGTAGTCCCAGCTACCTGAGAGGCTGAGACAGAAGGCTTGCTTGAGTCCAGGAGTTTGAGGTTGCTGTGAGCTAGTCTGACACCACAGCACTCTAGCCGGGGCAACAGAGTGAGACTCTGTCTCAAAAACATATACATATTTATTTAGAGAGAGGGTCTCACTCTGTCACCCAGGTTGGAGTGCAGTGGCACAATCACAGCTCCCTGCAACCTTAAACTCCTGGACTCAAGCGATCCTTCTGCCTCAGCCTCCTGAGTAGTTTAGTACTAGGCAGGTGCTACCACATCCACCACACCCAGCAAATTTTTTTTTTTTTTTTTGCTATGTTGGTCAAGTTGGTTTCAAATTCCTGGCCTCAAGCAATCCTCCTGCCTCAGTCTCCCAGAGTACTGGGATTACAAGTGTGAGCCACTGCACTCAGCTTTCTTGCCTTCTGACTCTAAAAATTTGTGTTGAAAAGTCTGCGATCAGTCTAATTGTTACTCCTGTGAAGTTACTCCATTTTCCTCTGTCTCCTTTTAGGACTGTCTTTGTATTTATCTTGCTTTAAATTTGTCCTGTATCTTGAACTTGTGGATTGATGGCATTCATTTATTTCTAAAATTATTATACTCTAATATATTAATAATAGATAATGCTTATGCTCCATTATCTTTTTTTTCTCCTTCTGGGACTCCAGATGTACATATTTTAGAACTTTTCAACAAGTTCCACATATCTCTTACACTCTTTTCTATGTTTTCCATCTTTTAAAAATCTTTGTGCATCAGTCTTGGTATTTTCTGTTCTATCTTTTACTAATCCTACCAATCTACTTCCATTAATCCTCTCTCTCATTGTGTCCCATCCACTCTTAAACCCATCTATTGTATTCTAAATATCAATTATTGGGTTTTCAGTTCTAAAATTTATATATTTTTTCTTCAGTGAAATTCTCTATTATCTATTTTCTTTAAAATATTACTAATAGTTATTTTAAAGTCCATGTCTGATAATTCCAATATCTGTGTCATCTGGGAATTTTTTCTACTACTTTGTCTTGGTCTGCCTATTAATATTTAATTGAATGTTGAACGTTGTCCATGACAAATTATAGCGGCTCTAGATTCTATTACATTCCTTCAGAGAGGGTTCACCTTATCCTCCGAGGACAGCTAGAATGTGGGCAGACTACCTCAATCCCAAGTAATATGAGGCAGGATTCCAGTTCTGTTAAGCCTCATTTCATCTTTGGTTCACACCCCCTGCTAGGGTGTTGCCCTCCCCAGACTCATACTGACATCTTAAACTCCAATTTTTGTCTCTTCATGAGCATGAGATCAATGAAAACATCACTCAGCTTTTCACTGATGTTCTTATTAGCGCCTTAGCCTCTCACTATGTGTATTTAATATATAGGCAAGTGCTTCAAGGGAAACCTCTGGGTTTGGAGATCCTGGTCTCTTGAATCCTGGATATCTTGTCAGTTCTATACTTAGTTTTTTTCTTCCCTTCTCCATGAAATTGCTGAAAGCTCTGCTGGCTTCTTTGCCTCTTAGCGGTAATATCTGTATGCTCAAATTCCTAGCCTCTCTCTAAGTCAAGAATTGGTAAACACCTGGAGGGGTAAGTGGTGTGCAGAATAACAGCTCCTCTCTCTGCAATCCTCTTCTCTTTGGAAACTTGACTCCTTGAGTCCTGGTTGTCTGAAGCTGTCTACTGCCTTCAAACTAATGTTTAAAATCTGAATTTTCTAATTGTTCTCAGTGGGGGCAGTGATCTGCTCCAAGCACTCCATCATAGCTGGAAATGGAAACTCAAGGAAGGATAATTGTATAGATGGCATCAAATTGAATGTGTTTCTAGACAGAGTAAAATGAACACATAAAAGTAATTATGACAGCTCCCCCTTATTGAGCACTTTTATGTGCCAGACTTTGTGCTAAGTGGTTACATTATTGTATCATTTGGTTTTTACAACAATCTCATGGGCTGGGTACTGTATCTATTCCCATTTTACAAACGTGGAAATGAAGTTTAGAGGTTAATTAACTTGTTCAGGCAATCTGTGTATCCCTGGAGCCAAAATGCATAGAAAACATTTTTAACATATGAAAAAATTTGTTATTTTAACAAATTTTAAGTGTACAATTCAGTGGCATTAAGTACATTCACAAAGTTGTGCAACCATCACCACTATATTTTTCCAAAACTTTTTCATTACCCCAAACAAAAACTCTTACAGCCATTAAGCAATTACTCCCCTGTAATCTTTCTGTCTCTATGAATTTGCTTATTCTAGATATTTCAAATAAGTGCAATCATACACTATTTGTCCTTTTGTATCTGGCTTATTTCTCTTAACGTAAAGTTTTCAAGGTTCACCCATATTGTAGCACGTATCAGAACTTCATTCCTGTTTCCAGGTGAATGATATTCCATTGGATGTGTATATACCACATTTTGTTTATCCATTCATCAGTTAGTTGGTGGACATTTGAGTTGTTTCCTACTTTTGGCTATTGTAAATAACTGCTGCAATGAACAATGGAATACCAGCTTTTGCTTAAATACTACTTTCAATTCTTTTGTGTATATACCTAGGAGTTGTAATTCTATGTTTAACTTTTGAGGAACCACCAAACTATTTTCCACAGCAACTGTACCATTTTACCAATATATTCCTACCAGCAATGTATGAGGGTTCCAATTTCTCCACATCCTCACCAACACTTGTTATATTCTTTTCTTTTCTTAACACATTAACTGCCATGTGAGTTGTATTTAACTCATGCTGGTTTTGAGCCCGAGGCCTTGTGAAGCAAATACAACTCACACATTTCTTCACCCTGGGAGCCGTGAGAACTATTTTTCAAGTTGCATATAACTCATGCACAGAAAACAAAAAAATTACCAAATTTCTCATTAAGTTAGAAAGGATTGTTTTATTTTCAAAGTTGTTATTTTATTTTTGTAATAAAACACAGTGGCCCCAAGGAAAACAATTTTTTTTCTAGTGTGGCAGTCAATGTGTTAATTATTGCCATTCTAGGATGTGTGAAGTATATGTCATTATGGGTTTTTCATTTCCCTATTGAGTAATGATACTGAATATCTTTTCATATGCTTATTGGACATTTGTATTATCTACTTTGGTGAAATGTCTGTTCAAGTCCTTTGCCCATATTTTGATTGGATTGTTTGCCTTTTTGTTGTTGAGTTGTAGGAGTTCTTTCTACATTCTGGATACTAATCCTTATTAGATATATGATTTGAAAATATTTTCTTCCACTCTGTAAATTGTATTTTCATTTT
Organism: Lepilemur ruficaudatus; assembly: GCA_963574885.1. NCBI lineage: Eukaryota > Metazoa > Chordata > Mammalia > Primates > Lepilemuridae > Lepilemur > Lepilemur ruficaudatus. Next base: position 26,672 of record CAUYRT010009690.1, on the reverse strand, counting down.
CTTGATAATGTCTTTTGATGCACTAAAGTTTTTAATTTTAATAAGTCCATTTAATCTATTTTTTCTTTTGTTGCTTGTACTTTGGTGTCATATCTAGGAAGCCATTGTCAAATCCAAAATCATGAAGATTTACCCTTACATTTTTTTCTAAGAGTTTGTATGATTTTAGCCCTTATATTTAGGTTCTTGATACATTTTGAGTTAATTTTTGTATGAGAAGGGCGTCCAGATTTTTCTATGAAATAGGCAAATCCATGGAGGCAGGTGGCTGACAGGTGTATAGCAGGAATGAAAAGTGACTGTTAATGGGTACAGGTTTCTTTTGGGGGTGATAAAAATGTCCTACACTTGATAGTGGTGATGGCTGCATAGCTCTGTCAATACACTAAAAACACTGAATTGTATACTTTAATAGGGTAGATTTCATGCTATGTGAATTATACCTCAATAAAGCTGTTATTAAAACAAACAAACAAAAAGAACAGCTGGAGGCCCATATGAAGGACAGGCCTGGCAGCCCTGCCTCCTGCTTCTAGGTGAGGAAACATGCTGGTCAGGAGCCCTCCTGTGGTTGTAAGCCGGACCCCTGCACTACCAGGGTCACGTTCTATTAATAAATTAAACTAAATCGAATAAGTGGACCTCTGTCATGGCTTTCCCAGAGAGTCAAAGGCAGCTCAGCCGGCCGGGGACACAGGCCTTCTCCATGGGGCCACATCTGCCTCTCCACAGTTTGGGTGGGACACATCTTCCTGTTTTTGATGTCTGGCTGGCAGGAGAGGGGGAATAATAACCAGGTTGCCCCTGCTCCTTAAAGCAATGAGCAAGATGCCTGCCTCCCTGAGCCTCCTCCAGGGCCCCGGAGCCTGCAGGCTGAGAGTCTTTGATTCCCAGGGAAAGCTGTTCAGCCAAACTTAGCACAAAATGGCAATTCAGAGGCTGAACTCTACCTAGCAACAAGATTAGCAGCTGATTTTGCAAGCTGGTATTTTTATCCCTGGGACGGGGAGTGCTGAGAAGAGTGGCCACCTCCCGCGTCCCTGAGGAGCGCTACTCCCTCCTGTGCCACCTGGGGACCCGGCCCACCCCCCAGCTCCTCCTGGCCTCATGCCTGGCTCTGCCTTCCCTGCTTGCTTGCAGGGGTCTCTGATTCATAGGGATGAGGGTTGGGTTTGACAGTCTCCGAGGGGAATGTCAGCCCTCAGTTCCCTGAGGAAGCATCAGATTCCAGGGCTCAGAGGCCCGAGTGGGTCTTTCCTCCTCTCTTCACTGTGTCCCTTTTCAGCATCCCTCTGTCTCCCACACCTCAGAGCCATTGCACTTTCCATGCTGTGCCGCAGTAGCCCTATCACTTTTGGCCTCTCAGACAGAGGGATCTGTGGGGCCAGGGCTCCCTCATCCCCATGGACACAGAGCGGGCTTGTGACAGTTGCATGAGGCTCTGGATCGCTCCCTCTTGTTGTCTCCAGGTCGTCTTTTCACTTCCCAGCTCTTCTCTGCCTGCCTTCTCACCACGCCTCACAATGGCCAGAACCTTCTGGTAGCCTAAAGCCCCAGTTCCATTTATGTGAGCTGCCATCCACCAAAACTACCACCTTAGGGGCAATGATGGCTCCTGGTTCTATAGAGAAGATACTGTGATGGTAAAATTTCCCAGAGCTAGACTTCCATTTCCAGAACGAGATGGTGTAGATTCACTTTTCCCAGATCCTCCCTCTCTGGACATAATTCAACAGACCCCCATAAAGTGATTCTGGAAGCTGGAAAGAAGGCAGACTGGCTAGGTACCTTGGGACTTGAGAACAACCTGGTGGTGATTCCCTTGGGCTATCTTTTTATCTCCCACCCTCCCTGGACTGGGCACAGGGAGCCCTGCAACCTAAACTGCCAACAGGCATACATAAAACAAATGAACAAACAAACAAACCATAAGAAAAGGCCAAAGGACTGGGAAAGGGGAAGACCAATAGAGCTAGGGCTTTTTGCTTCACAACCAGGACACTGAAGCCAGGGCCAATCAACCCACCAGGCAATGTCAGCAGAGCCTGTGCCTCCCTGTCCTCCACCAAGTGCTATAAGAAGCCCTAGGTCCAGCGGAAGCACCTTCCACCCTCCCAGGCAGCAGCACCAGCACAGTACTGCAAGGGCTAGGAAAACTAAATAAATTGCTATTGGAACTACAACCTACAAGAGTAGTCCAGATCTATATGTTAAACCTAAAAAGGGTGACTGCTTGCTAAAATAGAAGACCTAAATAGGAGTAAGAGTCTCCTAATATAACAACCAAAGTGTCCAGGATTTAATCTAAAATTACTCATCATACCAAGAACCCAGAAAGCCACAATAATGAATGAGAAAAACAATCAACTGATGCCAATGCCAAGATGAGTCAGATGTTGAAGTTATCTGACAAAGAATTTAAAGCAGTCATCATGAAAACATTTCAACAAGCGATTTCAAATTCACTCAAAATAAATGTAGAAATAGAAAATCATAGCAAAGTTTTATAAGTTTTTTATAAACAAATGGAAATTATAGAACTGAAAAATACACTAACCAAATTAAAAACTTTGCTGAATGAACTCAACAGTGGAGTGGAGAAGACAGAGAATAGAATCTGTAAACTTGAAGACAGATCAATAGAACTTACGCATTCTGAACAACAGAGAGAAAACAGATTGGAAAAAAATGAACAGAGCCTCAGGGATCTAGGAGACAAGACAAAAGATCCAACATTCATATCATCAGAATACCAGAAGAAAGGAAGCAGGAATGTGGGGCTGAAAAAATAATGAAAGAAATAATGTCTGAAAATATGCCAATTTTAACAAAAGACACAAATCTACAGAAGCTGAGAAGATCCCAAATAGCAAAAATCCAAATTGGTCCATACCAAGGCACATAATGATTAAACTTCTGAAAACTAGAGACAAAGAAAAAAATCTTTCAAACAGCCAGAGAAAAATGATATATTACCAATAGAGAAACAGTAACTCAAATGACAGTAGATTTCTCACCTGACACCATGGCAGTCTGAAGTGAGTGGCACAATATTTTTCAAGGGCTGAAAGAACAGAACTGTCAACTGCAAACTCTATAACCAGTGAAATTATCCTCTAGGACTGTAGGGGAAATAAAGACATCCCTAGATGAAGAAAAACTGAGAGAATTTGTTGCTAGCAGACCTATCCTTAAAGAATGGCTAAAGGAAGCTCTCCCAAACATAAAGAAAAGGATAGCAGAAGAAGGTTAGAACCTTTCATCGAGGAAGGAAAAAAAATGGAAATGATAAAAATAAAAGTAAACATAATAGACTATTCATCACTTTATGAATTTCTTTAACCATATTTTATGGCCGAAGCAAAAATACTAACACCACCTGATGTGGTTCCTCTACATAAAGAAAATACTTGACAGCTATATTTTAAGTTTTGGGAGGATAAGGAGACATTAATGAAAGTAAGGTTTCTACACTCACTCAAAGTGATAAAATGTTGACACCAGCAGACTGTGACAAGTTATATATGTGTCTGGTAATACCTAGAACAACTGCTAAGAAAACTATACAAAGCAATTACCAAAAAATTACAAGTAAATTTAAATAGGATTGTAAAAAAGGTACAAGAAATCTGCATGAAGGCAAGAAAAAAGAAACAATGAATGAGAAGAATGAGAAACAAAGGGAACAACAGAAGACAAATAATAAAATGGCAGTCTACTGTCTAACATATCAATAACTGTTTTAAATGTATGTGGTTTAAATACACCAATTAAAAGACAAAGATCAGCAGAATGAATTTTAAAAAATGACCTAGCTATATGCCACCTATAAGAAATTCACTTCAAAATAGATACACTGAAAATAAAAAAATGAAAAAATATATATTGTGTAAATATTAATCAAAAATATAATTTTTAAATTTTTATTAATATGGGAGTGGCTATATTAATATAAGATAAAGTAGAATTCAAAGAAAGAAAATTGCTAGGGACAAAGATTGACATTACATAATGATAAAAAGATTACCAAGAAGGTATAGCAATCCTAAATGTGTATGAACCAAACAACAGATCTTCAAAATACATGAAGCAAAACCGGTAGAGCTGAAAGGAGAAATAAACAAATCCACAATTGTTTTAGTCTATTTGTACTGTTCTAACAAAATACCTAAGATTGTGTAATTTATAAACAACTGAAATTTATTTCTTACTGTTCTGGAGGTTGGGAAGTCCAAGATCAAGGCACTGGCATCTGATGTCTGGTGAGGGCTTTCTTACTGCAAGCTCACATGGCAGTGGGGAGAACACTGTGTCCTCAAATGGTAGAAGGTGGAAGGATAAAAAGAGCCTATCTAGTTCCCTCCAGCCCTTTTATAAGGTTGCTAATCTCATTCATGAGGGCTCTGCCCTAATGATTTAATCTCCTCCCAAAGACCTTCCCTCTTAATATTATCACATTTGGGTTTAAGTTCCAACATGAATTTTGGAGGGGACACAAATATTCATACCAACAATTATAGTTGGGGGCTTCAGGAATTCCACTCTCAGAAATTGATACAACTACTAAATAGAGAATGAACAAGGATATAGAAGAACTGAACAACATCATTAACTAACAGGATCTAATTAATATTTATAGAACATTCCGTCCAACTAACAGTAGCAGAACACATTGAAGTTGTGTGTTCCACTGACACTCACCAAAATAGACCATATCCTGGGTCATAAAACAAACTTTAACAAATTTAAAAGAATTGAAATCACATAGATTATGCCCTCTGATGATAATGTAATTAAAGTAGAAAATCATTAAGAGAAAGACAGGGAAATCTCCAAACATTTGATTGGAAATTTAACACCATACTTCTGAATAATCCATGGGTCAAAGACAAAGTCCCAAAGAAATTAAAATATATATATAGAACTGAATGAAAACAATAAACATTTGTTGAACGCAACTAAAACAGTGCTGAGAGGGAAGTTTATAGCACTATGCTTACATCAGAAAAGAGGAAAGACCTCAAATCAATAACCTAAGTGGCTACCTCAAGAGACCAGAAAAAGAAAAGAAAAGAAACCCAAAGCAAACAGAAGGGAGGAAATACAAATGACAAGAGCAGAAATCAAAGAAATTGAAAACAGGAAACCTATAGAGAAAAAGAATAAAACAAAAAAAGACTTTTTGAAGAAATTAATAAAATTGATAAACCTAGAGCAAGAATGATAAAGATGAAAAGAGTGAAGACACAAATCATCTTTATCAGGAGTGAAACAAGGTATATCAGAACAGACTCTACAGCCATTACAAAGATAATGAAAGATTACTATGAACACTTTTACACTCATAAATTCAACAATTCAAAGAAATGGACCAAGGTCTGAAAAATTACAAACTACCAAACCCAAGCAAGATGAAATAGACAACTTAAATATTTCTGCAACAATTAAAGAAATTGAAGTTATAATTTTGAAATTCCTGAAAAACAAATCTCCAGGCCCAAGTGGATTAAGAGTTAACCCTAATTTCACACAATCTCTCCCACAAACTATGAGAGGAAGGAATACTTCCCAACTTTTTTTATGAGGCCAGGACTACCCTGATGTCAAATCAAAAAACACAGCACAAAAAAAGAAAACTAAACAGCAATCTCTCATGAACTTTTACACAAACAGCCTCAACAAATCAAATCCAATAATGTATAGACCAAGCGGAATTTCTTTCAGATATGCACGACTGGTTCAATATTTAAAAATCAATTATTGTAACCCAACATATCAACAGGCTAAAGAAGAAAAACATATGATTATATAAACTGATTCAGAAAAAAACGTGACAAAATTCAACACTCATTCATGATAAAAACCCTCAGCACACTAGAAATGGAGATGAATTTCCTCAACCTATAAGGAGCATCTACCAAAAGCCTACAGTTAGTGTCATACCTAATGGTGAAAAACTGGGAGCTTTCCAAGTTCTGGAACAAGTAAAGAAACTTTGCTGTCACCAATCTTTTTCAATATAGTACCAGAAATTCTAGCCACTGCAACAATAAAAATACATAAAAGGCATCAAGGCCCCACGGTGGCTCACGCCTGTAATCCTAGCACTCTGGGAGGCCGAGGCGGGTGGATCGCTCAGGGTCAGGAGTTCGAAACCAGCCTGAGCAAGAGCGAGACCCTGTCTCTACTTAAAATAGAAAGAAATTAATTGGCCAACTAAAAATATATAGAAAAAATTAGCCGGGCATTGTGGCGCATGCCTGTAGTCCCAGCTGCTTGGGAGGCTGAGGCAGAAGGATTGCTTGAGCCCAGGAGTTTGAGGTTGCTGTGAGCTAGCTGATGCCACGGCACTCACTCTAGCCCGGGCAGCAGAGTGAGACTCTGTCTCAAAAAAAAAAAAAAAATAAATAAATAAATAAATAAATAAATTGTTTAGTTCACTCTGGCATGATTCTCTCAATGTGGCAGAGGTTACGTATTTCATACCTGTTGAAAGTTACACAGAAAAAAATTCTTTTGTGGTCTTAATTAATGTCACTGATCACAGGGAAAGAAGCATAAATCATTAATACTTGAAAAAAAAAATACATTGAACAGATGTCATAAGTTTTATCTTTTTGTTCAAAAACTGTATCAGTTGTCTTAAATTTGAAAGCTTAGATTCAACGTTCTCAACTAAGAAACTGGGTGCAATGGTGCACCCCTATAGTCCCAGCTACTCAGGAGGCTGAGGTGGGAGGATCACTTGAGCCCAGGAGTCCAAGACCAGCCTGGACAACATAGTAGGAAGACAAAGTTCTCAACTAAGAGTCTATGAAAAGGTTTCAAAGGACCTTGAAAGTATATTACAAAGTGTAATATACTTTCTGAAATCATGGGCAATTTTTTGTGTACCTGTGCTTATGGTGTTTTTCTAGGAAGAGGATCCGTAACTGTCACCAGATTTTCAAAGGGGACTGTGACCCAAACACATTAAGAACCACTGGGTTAGAGAATCAACATCTCTGTCTTCAGAGAACATACTAAAAGTCTTTATCAACGCATATTTGTATATTTGTGGATAGCCTAAAAATCAGATGTTATATTAAAATAAGAGCATTAAGTTAGATTACTTATAAACTCCTTCCCATTTTAAAAAAGAAACAAAAAACAAGGCAAAATGGTTCTTTGACACTAGAAGATATAACTGCCCTAATCTGTGTATGGTTATTTTTAGAGTTGGGGAGGAAGTTAATACACCTGCAGTAGAAGACCTGAGAAGGTGGCTGAAGAGATGCCAGGAAAATACTGGAAATGTGCAGCCACACCCTATTCTGTAGAAGACAGGGAAGTCTCCTTATTAGGAAAGTTGCCATTTTAAGGTTCATTGTGAATCAGGTGGGGAATTGCTAGTCATTACTTTAAATGGCGGCCACTTTGACAAATGCTTTAAAGGTATTACCATGTCCTTGGATCTGCTGCTCTGCAAATTATGACCTTAGGCAAATATCTTCCCTCTGAGCCTCTGTTTTGTTTTTTAAATCTCTAAAATAAAAATATACACACATAGATTTGTATTTATAAGATTGGACCAGGTAATATCAAAGGCATCTTCCAACTCTTTGATGGATAACAGTCTACATGTGAATAATGGGTTAAGGGGAGAAAGTGTATTATGGTAACAAGAATATGGCCTCTGGATTCAGAGACCTGGTTGTAGTACTTGACCTATTTGGGCTCAAAGGCAAAATATTAGCAGTGCGAACCCTAGGTTAAGTAAAATACAATTTAGAAATAGTATTATAAAATTACTAGACATCAGAATTGTTAACTATGTTTTAAGTGTTTTATCATTTAGGCTGGGTGCAATAGCTCACACCTGTAGTCCCAGCTACTAGGGAGGCTGAGACAGGAGGATCACTGGAGCCCAGGAGTTTGTGGTTGCAGTGAGCTATGATGACACACTACACTCTAGCCCAAGAAACAGAGTAAGTTCCTGTCTCCAAAAAAAAAATTTATTATTTAATTTGGATGACATTTCCTGCAACATTCCTTAATCTAGTTCACTTTATTTCTCTATAGATCTATATATCTACACACACACACACACACACACACACACACACACACACACACACAACTACTCAAGTAAACTTGTTTTCAAAGAAAAATTGACTTCTACCAAATGGTTTTTGAAGGTTATGAGGGATTAATTTTTAGAGAAATTCCTGAGTAGTGCCACGCCACCTAGTGACAGCTCCGTAAAATACAGTTATTATGCTTAAAAACAATTAAATTCCCAAAGGTGGTGTCATTCAGTTTTAGTCTAAACATTTGAGGAGACTTTTGTGTAAAGCATTTTTTTTTCTCCTATATAAATAAAATCTAGCTCCAACCACTGAAAATCTTACTTCCTGGTAGACTATTCAGTAAATTTCCATGACAATTAAGTCTGATTCATAATGCTTGATACTGTTTAAACTACTTAGATTATTCACAATCTTGGGTATGACAATGATTCTTTGCTTGATCAAACTTCAGTCATGATTCTGAACTTTCTGCTAGGCCCATCTGTGTACTTCCTTTTAAAATCCTGTTTTAGCAATGAACCCTGCTAAGTCAGTTTAGCAAGGACCCGTAATACTTGATCAGGTTCCTCATCCACCACCATCTCCTGGCCTGTCTTCTGCAAGTATCTTGTTAGGTCAGTTTAGCCTTGCTTCTTGGCTATAAATTCCCACTTGCCCATGTTGTAGTCAGAGTTGAGCCTAACATTTCCCCACTGAAAAATCCCGTAGCAGTTGTCCCTATGCCTATCAGAATGGTCCTGAATAAAGTCTTTTAACAAGTATCATTGAATAATTTTTCTTTGACAGGTACTGTCCAGGTAAGTGAAAGATTTTCTAACTCAAAGAAATTTAGAGACAAAACTTTTCTCCTGTCCTATAGTTTATATACATAAAGAATGTTCAAGACTGAAAGCCATTCTTGAGACCTTTTTTCTGGACGTTTTTTATGTATACTCTGTAAGTTAATTGGAAATGCTTTTATTATGCTAATTGCTTGTGCGATAAAAAGATTTTTTAACATAAAAACCAAAAAGTTGGGGTCGCAGCTCCAGTTCTGTCATGTAACAACCCTATTACTCATGAATAAAATAATTCAACATTTCATCTGTGCCAGGTTTAATGCTAGAGATATAAGTGGATGTGTCATAGTCTCATTCTTAGAAAAATAAAGCTAGTAGAACATGAACATAAAATTAACAATGTAGCAAATGCATAGTGATATGAATTGAGAACTCTATACAACTAATTTCTTATGGCATCTGAAAGGCTTCAGCAGGGAAGCAATATTTAACCTTGGCCTTTAAGTCTGAATGGGAGTTAGGAATTTGTGACAGCATTTCTAGAAGAGGGACTAGAATGTACGAAAGGACTAGGGTGGATAAAAGGGCATTTTATACATATATCCATCTCCCCGGGTGTGTGTGTGTTCTTAGTCCTTTTGCATTGCTGTAGAGGAATACCTGAGGCTGGGTAATTCATAAAGAAAAGAGGTTTATTTGGCTTACAGTTCTGTAGGCCGTACAAGATGCACGGCACCAGCATCTGCTTCTGGTGGGGGCCTCAGGAAGCTTTCATTCATGTAGAAATTGAAGGGGAGCCGATGTTTCATGTGGCTAGAAAAAGGTCAAGAAAGAGAGAGGAGGAAGGTGCCAAGCTCTTTTAAACCACCAGCTCTTGGCCGAGCATGGTGGCTCACACCTGTAATCCTAGCACTCTGGGAGGCCAAGGCGAGAGGATCGCTTGAGCTCAGTTTGAGACTAGCCTGAGCAAGAGCAAGACCTGGTCCCAACTACTGGGGAAGCTGAGGCAGGAGGATTACTTGAGCTCAGGAGTTTGTGGCTGCAGTGAGCTATGATGACACCACTGAACTCTACCTGGAGCTGCAGAGAGAGACTCCGTCTCAAAAACAAAACAAAAAAACCCAGCTCTTGTGTGAACTGTTAATAACAGAGTGAGAACTCACTCATTATCGTGGGTAGGACACCAACTCATTCATGAAGGACTCACCTCTGTGACCCAAACACCTCTCACTAGGCCCTAGTAGGGGATCAAATTTCAACATGAGATTTGCGGGGGACAGATATCCAAACTATACTAGTGTGTGTGCATATATGAAAAAATTATGTATACATGTATACATATCCTTTTCTATGACAATTAGGATCCCTAATTTGTAGAGAGTGTGTCCTGAAGCGTAGACATGAATCTAGAAAGGTGCCCCCACAGAGTCTGACTTTATCTTGAGACAATAGGGAGCAGGAGATCATGATCTGGTTTTTTTCTTTTTTTTAAGGCAGAGTCTCACTCTATTGCCTGGGCTAGAGTGCCGTGGCATCAGCCCAGCTCACAGCAACCTCAAACGCTGGGCTCAAGCGATCCTCCTGTCTCAGCCTCCCGAGTAGCTGGGACTACAGGCACATATCACCATGCCTGGCTAATTTTTTCTATATATTTTTAGTTGGCCAATTAATTTCTTTCTATTTTTGGTAGAGACAGGGTCTCACTCTTGCTCCAGGCTGGTTTCAAACTCTTGACCTTGACCGATCCTCCCGCTTCGGCCTCCCAGAGTGCTAGGATTACAGGCGTGAGCCACCACACCCAGCCTGTGATCTGGTTTTAAAAGGATTTAACTGGCAACAATGTGGAAAGAAGTCTGGAATGGGGAGAAAATGGTGGAAGAATTAAGAGGCAATTAGATTGATGTCCAAGAGGAATGGCAGGTTGGGATTAGAAGGATGAGGAGTTGAGAGTGAATTTAACTTTGATGTGTTTAGGGTGAGGCACCTGTGAACATCTAAATTGAAGGTGTGGGAAAGCAGAGACTTCAAAACTGGGTACACCTGTGTTTGAATCCCAACTCCGCTACCTAGTGTGACCTCAAACAGTTACTCATTCTTTTGAACCTCAGTTTTCTCATTTGCAAAATGGGATTAGTGTTCGATTATTGTAGTTAGGATTAAATGATATATATACATTGCCTGTCACAAGTTAGGCTGTTTTACTAAATGCTGTCCTCCCTCACCCTCCAGGCCAGCATTTCTCAAAGTGTGGTCTGGGGTCTACATGCACCAGAGTCACCCAGGCTGCTTGTTACACTATGATACCTTTCTAGACCTAATGAATTAATTTACTGAGATGGAGCTTGAAAATCTGAAATTTAACCATTTCCCTGGAGTTTTGAGGCCCATAAATTAGGTGACTTAACCTGTATACAAAGACCACTTTTAATTACACAACTGTTCATTGACTCAAGTTTCTATTAGCATTTTCCCTTAGACTGAAAATATGAAACGACTTAACTTTTTCCAAAAAGAATATGATACTCTCCAAGTATCAATGGATACATGAGACATTTTCCTAGTTCTTAAAGTTCAGAGTAAAACTAAGTGCTATAAAGATGGGTCAAGGATGCTAAAAACTAACCATTTAACAAATTAATAACAAAAAATTAATAAAATGCCAAAAGTGATACTTTTAAAAGGACATTTCAATAAGGCTATGCCTTTGTTTTATTTGTTGTATGTTTTATTTCTAAACTATTAAGATTGTCACTAGAAACTTTTAAAAATTAGTTTAGGACTGATTTAGAATAAAAAGTATCTTTGTAACTAGCACTTAATTTGTTTATAATAATTGAATAAATATATGTTAAAATATATTTAAACATATATTTAAATATTTATTGAAAATGTTTGTGAGTCAACACAACTTGAAAAATTGAAAAATCCTTCCTTAGATTTCATTGTCATTTTTCTGGAGTACTATGTCCTTAAACATTTCTTTCAGAACTGGTCTCAGAGTGGTACTTTTTTGAGTCCTTGTCTATCCAAAAGTTGTTTTTCCCCCAGGCTTGAATACTGGCTTGACTAGATACCATGCATCCTGTTGCTCAATATCTAGTCTGACTTCCTTCTAGTGTGTCTTCCTAAACTTCCGACACTAAAAAGCTAAAAACCTCATTTTCCAGCTTCCTTGTAGCCAGGGTTCTGCATCTGATTTACATAAAACCATTTATATTCATTTGTGTGAAATTAGAAGGAAAAAAAAAGAAACTTAAATTTGGAAGTGAGTTAAGTGAAGAGAGAGATAGGCATAAGGTACCCATTTTATTGATGTGGATTACAGTGGTGGCTTCCTGCTTTAGTCAGTGGCTACATGGTAGTATCAGCTTCCTGTTTTGACAGCAACTTTTCTCTTGTTGGCAGAGGTAGTCTAGCTCCAGAGCCAGCAGCTGCACAAGTGGCCTCCCAACTCACCAAGCACCAGACCTGATCCTGGCAGGACCTCCCCTGCAGTGTGGCTTTGGAAATCATTCCTGGAAGCTCAGTCTCTAGTCTGTTTTTCAACCAGCTCAGTAATTCTTTAATACAGTTAACAACTCGTAATAATTTTTTTTCTTAAACCAGCTGTAGTAGTCTATTCTCTGCAACAGAACCCCAGCTTTAGATTGTCAGTGGTCGTTGCCAAAGATGAAGTGGCTTCTGAAGGCAAGGTTATGGGAGCATCAGTGGCTGTCATGATAAATCATTTTGGCAAAAGTGAAGACTATCAAAAGCACTGTGTAGTAGCCAGCCTCTCAGATGATCCTCAATGATCCCTGCTTCCCAGTATTCACACCCTTTTGTAGAATATGGAAGAAGTGATGCCATATCGCTTCTAAGATGAGGCTATAAAAGACTGCAGCTTCTATCTTTTTTGTGTATGAGCACTCACTCATGCTTGTGTGCATGTGGCTGCTCTTTCTCTCTCTGTGTGTCTCTCTCTCTTTCTGTCTCTCTGTCTCTCTGCTTCTCCCCTCCCTCCACCTCTGAGATCATCCACTTTAGCGGAAGCTATGTCTTACAGAGTCCCATGGAGGACTTACATGATAAGGAGCTATTGAAGCCGCCTGCCAGAGCCATGTAAATGAGCTTGAAGTGGATCCTCCAGCCCAAGACAAGTCTTCAGAAGTTGCATTCTCAGCTCTCAGGTTGACTGCAACCTAATGAGAGATCCTGAGTCAGAATTATGCAACAAAACTACTCCTGGATCCCTGAGCCCCATAAACTGTGTGAGATGATAAATTTGTTGTTTTTAGCTGTTAATTCTGGGGTAATTCTGTAGCATTAAATGATACTGTAAGTATGCTAGTTATTTCTAACTCTGTTAGAAAGTGTTAGAAAGCTTAGTAAGAAATAACATAGCCTCAGAGTTTGAAATTCTCAGCTCAAGGCATGGTCAAAGAATCAGGCAGCTTTCATGGCTGACCCAAAAGAATCTTCTCCTGTATAGTTACAGAGCTGATACAATCAACATGAGCCAGAGTATGATCCTGCAGACAGTTTGATGAATTACAACAGATCATGGCCTTGCTAGGTTTTTTTATGTGAAATTAAGATATTAGAGATGTAGAAGCCCAAACACTGGAATGGATACACTGAGGTGGATTTGGACTCTGGTTCTGGGTCATTATTTAGTCAGTCCACAGGGATCTTGATCTTCCCACTATCTTATGGTGTTTCCTGACATTGTGCTAATGTAACTGGCAAACAGAAAGTAGCAGTTATCCTGAATGCCTTGGTAAGATACATGTACCAGAGAATGGGAGAGACACCCCACAAAAATTCAGGCACTGCCATCTTACTGAAGCTTCTGGGTACCAATGGCCTGAGGAAGGTGGAAATGTTCCCTCCAATGTGAAAGACAAGTTATTGCTTCTTGTACCCATATAATTAATAAACAGGCACAATACTTGGTGGACCTCTTTAGAATTGGCAACAACATGTACCACATTTAGATAGGCTACTATGACTAATTTTCCAGAAATCCACAAGATGCAACCTACTTATAAAATATTATTATAATGTAGGCCTCAGACAAAGCTCTCCAGCTGGTTCTGGCAGTGCTGTGAAGTGCTCTAACACTTGACTTTTTGACCTAGAGAATCTCATGGTGCTAAAGTAATCTTTGGGATTTGGAGCAAATTCATGTCCTCTATAGTAAATAATTATTCTCCTTTTCAGAAATAGTTCCTGGCTTACTACGGAATCCTGATGGACGCTTTGAGCCTGGAATGCTCTAACACTCCACTTCTGGTGCCAGCCATATCATGCAAAACCGGTAAACCAGGTTTGATTTTTTTTTTCCTCCTTTGTGTTAGGAACCTTCATGAGATCATAGGTGTGGGTTGAGGTAAAGGTAAACAGTACAGTTAGAATACATGCACTGAGTGCAAGCTCATACACTTTACTCCTGTCCTTAGGACAAGCGTGAGTTCAATTTTGCATGTATCACCTCCGCTTGATGCTGGCATGGTGCTGAGCATGCCTGACCTACAGTGGGGAAGAGAAATGATCCCAGGGTGAACTCAGAGCACTATTTCTGGTTGTTCAATTTACATGAAGGTATGGCAAGAGATGACATTTAATGGTTTTACCAGAGGTTCAGAAAGTTGACAACTCCAAGAAAGAAACCTGGTCTGGTGTGGTGGCTCACACCTGCAATCCTAGCACTTTGGAAGGCTAAGGCAGGAGGATTGCTTGAGGCCAGGAGTTCCAGACTAGGCAGAGCAAGAGTGAGACCTCGTCTCTACAGATAAATAGTAAGCTATGATGACGCCATTGCACTCTAGCCCAGGAGATGGAACAAGACCGTCTTGGGGGGGAAAAAAAAAGAAAAAAAAAAAGAAAAATTCCTGGGAACTAGAAGCTTTAGAAAAGTAAAGGAAAGTATGTGAATGAGCATCTCAGAACAGGCCCCAAGTACAAGGATATTTATTTCCTGTGTGAAAGCTTATCAGAAGCCCTCTTCTATAGGGAAGGCCCTTAGTATTCAGGTGGACAACATAGCCATACTGTGGATATTGGTTAGCCTCTTTCTCCAGCCACCCCAGTGCTTATTCAGTTTTGCTAATTTCTGGAAAAATTCTCTCAGCCTCTTTCCAACTCAGTTTTTTAGTCTTTTTTTAAAGACCGGGTCTTATTCTGTAGCCCAGGCTGGAGGGCACTGGTACAATCTTAGCTCACTGCAGCCGTGAACTCCTGGGCTCAAGCAATCCTCTTGCCTTAGCCTCCCAAGTAGCTGGGACTACCAGCATGTACCACCACACCTAGCTAATTCTTCTATTTTTTTTTTTTCTGTAGAGATGTGGTCTCACTATGTTGCTCAGGCTAGTTAAGTTTTCCAGTCTTTAGTAGTGTCCATTCTGCTAGTCAGTACATCTAGTAAGCAAAAGTAATCTTATTTTTAATTTCTAAGAACTATTTTTGTTACAGCAACTTGTTCTTGTTGCAATAGATGCAACTGCCCCATCAGTCTCTTAGAGCTGCAGTCCCCAACCCCTGGGGGACGGGTACTAGTCCATGGCCTTTAGGAACCAGGCTGCTCAGCAGGTGGTGAGTGGCAGGTGAGCAAAGCTTCATCTGTATTTACAGCTGCTCCCCATCTCTTGCATCACTGCCTGAGCTCTATCTCCTGTCAGATCAGCGGTGGCATTAGATGCTCATAGGAGCAGGAACCCAACTGTAAACTGAGCATGTGAGGGATCTTGGTTGCACGCTCCTTATGAGAATCTAATTCCTGATGATCTGAGGTGGAGCTGAGGTGGTGATGCTAGCACTGGGGAGCAGCTGCACATACAGGTTATCAGTAACAGAGAGGTTTGACTGCACAGTAAATGTAATTCACTTGAATCATCCCGACACTCTCCCCGTCACACCACCCCATCTGTGGAAAACTTGTCTTCCGTGAAGTTGGTCCCTGGTGCCAAAAAGTTTGGGGACTGCTGTCTTAGCAGATATTAGTTTTTGTTTATCCCTTTCATTTTTATTTGTTGGATTTGGCACCTTTGTGGTGGTAAGTATCCCTCAAATATTTAATGCTTGGTTATCTGTTCATTTCTTCATTTATGAATTCCTGTTATCTGTGAGTGAATTTAAGTTCTGGTTATGAGCTGGGCACACTGGCGTATTCCCAGGTACTCGGGAGGCTGAGGTGGGATGATCACTTGAGCTCAGGAGTTCAAATCCAGCCTGGGCAACCAACATAGTGAAACTTCATCTCTAAAAAAATAAATAAATGATACGTTCTAATTAGGTGTCTTGCCTCTGTTGTGGGGGATGGGAAGGAAACATGAGGGAGGTGTGCTCCCTCCCTCTGGAGGGAGTTCCCTAGGGCCCTCCAGAATTCTTTGATAGATCCCTTTAAAGTATCACCTCAGATATTATTTAGAGCTAATGTTAAAAGTTCTCTTTGAAGTCAAATATATTAAAACAGTATCTATCTTTAGCAGTAAAATTTCAAAATTAGGTGTTGGAATGATGGAAACTTTGATGCTAATGATAAAGGATTAGGGTCTCTGTTCATCAATTTCAGAAATGAATTTGTAGTGTCTCAAAAATGAGCACTATGAGAGCTAAACTGTATAGAAATTAGTTTACTATCATAAGCATGTGAACACACACACAAACACACACACACACACACACACCATTCTCAGCAGAATATAATAGGAGATATCAGGCTAAAGCATGCTTGGGAAAGGCAGCTTTGAGAAATGACCCAGTTCCTCAAAGGAAAAATACCTGGTTCATGATGGTAGTATACTGGCCTAGGATGAGGTCCTTACAAGCCAAGGAAAGCCTTTTCAATGAAGACTTACCTTTTTACCTCCAACTACATCACCTTGAAATTCTAGCATAGTTATTTATACTGTTTGGTTGCAAAAACTTTTTTTTTTTTTTTTTTTTTAGACAGAGTCTCACTCTTGCCCGGGCTAGAGTGCTGTGGTGTCTGCCTGGCTCGCAGCAACCTCAAAATCCTAGCCTCAAGCAACCTTCCTGCCTCAGCCTCCCGAGTAGCTGGGACTACAGGCATGCGCCACCACACCCAGCTAATTTTTTTTATATATATATATTTTTAGTTGGCCAATTAATTTCTTTCTGTTTTTTTAGTAGAGACGGGGTCTTGCTCTTGCTCAGGCTGGTTTCGAACTCCTGACCTTGAGCAATCCACCCGCCTCGGCCTCCCAGAGTGCTAGGATAACGGGCATGAGCTACCGTGCCCGGACTGCAAAAACTTTTTATGCCACCAGACCTTCTTGCTACATTGTCCACGGATTATATGCTAGTAACTGGGTATCACACAAACATACAGAGTCACTTTGCAACTCTGTAATGATAACCAGTCTAGGTGTAGGGAAGGCTGACCAGGCCCTAACCCCAGTAGTTGGACAACTCTTTCACTCTGCCCAGCATCCATCATTTCACTTCAATTTTTCTTTGGGAAACTACCTTCTTTCACTCTAGGCCATCTGAGTAGGACTGTCAAAGCCCCTCAAGCCATGGGGTAGATGCATGATCCTAGTGAGAGTGAACAGACTGCTAAGAATTTGATTCATGAGCACAAAAAAAGAAGACAGAAAATATAGGAGCTGAGATATTTTGATGGCAGAGCTCTAGAAAGGCTGTCCCTAAATTTCTATAACTTAGATTCCTAAAGGAATCTTGGCTTTTCTCCTTCCTAAGGCTGTTGGTCTAGCTTTTTCTTAGATTTTATGAGCTATCCTCTGTCCTGCTGATAAATTTTGTTTTGCTGAAGATAGACCAAATGACTTTCTATTACTTCCAATTAAAAAAGCCTACCTGAGCTATTCATTGAAGTTGCTGTCAGCTGTTTCTTTAAATTGGAAATCTGGAGCCTTTAACACCTTCATATGTTTATTGTAGATCATATAAAAGAGTTTTAAAACAAAGCACTAACATGTGTATCAAGAGTTCTTAAAAAACCCTGAGTTAACTTCAAATTTCTTGCTAACAACAAGTACAGTACTTATTTATGAGTAAAATAATACATTTCTGCCAACACAGTATTAACAAAAAACACTTTATTAAATTCACTTTAGTCTCCATCCTTTCAAACTTAGTCTAAGTAAAAAATAAACATTACACACGCATAAGATTAGTCTTTCCAACTTTAATATGTATAAATAAAAATTTTTAAATAAAATGCTTAGTTCTAAGAGAGAGACATAAATCAATTCACCCTGAAAACACTTCAACTAATTCTTGGTTATAGTCACACGAAACTACCTTCTAAGGAAAACCGACCAGTGAGACAGTAAAGTCTATGCTTTCAGCTATAAAGGATTAAACCTAAAATGCATTCACTCTTTCATCTTCTAATGAAAAATAACCTACTCTCAGAGACAGCATAAGCACTGTTATGGTAGTCTCGCTCCTAAAGGAAAATATGGGCTGAGTTACATTTTACAGTAATAACCTAGATAAGAAGCCTTTGAAAATTAGCAATGGATCAAAGGATTTACATAAACTCAAGGCTTTATCTTAGGATGAAAGGTAACACAGCTCCTTAACCTCTTTTAAAAGGAACACTGAAATTAAACCTTTCAGTCATAACCAGTCAAGACTTTCATTCAGAACTGTTTCTTAAATATCAAATTTCTCTTCACAGACACTATGTCCATTTTCTTCATAATCTTCTCTTGTTACCACCATATCTTCAAAATCATCATTCTCTGATATCAATTTTCCACCTTCCCACGCATAAGTGATAGGGCTGAAAATAAAGGTAAAATAAATGAACCCAGGAGATTTTATAGAACAACTGAAATGTCTGAAGACATTAATTACTACTAAAATATGGCAAGCTCTACCCAATGTAATTTAACAGAAAATCATTTAAGGTATAAAAATAAGCATAAGTTTCACACAAATAGAGCAAACTCAAAAGGAAAGGAACTTTGGTCACCACTACAAAATAGTAAGTGTTCTTTTTTTCTTATGCCCTGAATTTATGGACCCTATACTTCTAATGAAAAAACAAGAATATGAGCAAAAGATCAAAAGATGCTTAAATGGAAAAACACCACCATAACTGAGTCTAAATTCTGTATGTGGCAAAGATACGTCATCCCGTTAAACCTCAAAGCAATCCTTGAGGTAGTCATTATAACTCCCATTGTATAGATTTGGAAAATGAGGTTCAGAGAGAACTAGGATTTAACCCAGAACTGTTTTCAGTCTGTGCTTTTGCTGCTATACTTTGTTGCCTCTAATAAATGAAATATTTAGAAAACATAGTACATGATAAGAAATTACATGGTGAGACACAGACAATAAATAGGTGAAATCAGAGCAGATAACACATTTAGTTTGGTTTTGCTATGTACAACCAAGGTTATACTTTGTATTATGACTCAATTCTATTTCTACTGTTCCTCTACCCCAAGTCAGAGTTGCAAATCTGAAAAAGGTAAAGAAAAAAGTTAATGATTTCTTTATTGTATTTCCATTTACCTTTTATAAAAATATATTTATATATACATATATAAAAATTTATATACAAAAGCAGATGCACAATAAACTTTATTTTATTTGATAAATTTATTGAATAAAAGAATAAAATGTATTTCTGTAGATCCCTTGGCCTACAATCTATGCATGCAGAATAGAAATCTAAACAGTATATAAACATTAATGCTGATAGAAATCATTCTAATATTTAGTAATCATTTATTCTTTTATCTGACAGCTATAAATGAATAAATGAAAGTGATACAGATAAGGGCCTTCTATTAACTGCTACTGATTTTGAAAAACCCTAACTTATCTTTAAAACAAAGCCCTAGAATTAAGAATTAAGGTATATTAAAAAAAAAAAAAAAAGAATTAAGGTATATTAGAATTAAGAATTAGGTATATTGGGTCTTGTATGCAACTCTGCCACTCACACTAGGAGTCAGTTTTTTTGTGGGGTACAGGGTCTAGCTCTGTTGCCCAGACTTGAGTGCAGTGGTGTCATCATAGTTCATTGCAACCTCAAACTCCTGAGTCGCTGGGAGTATGGATGCAAGCCACCACACCCAGCTAACATTTTTTTGATAGACACAGGGACTTACTATATTGCTCATGCTGATCTGGAACTCCTGGGCTCAAGCCATCCTCCTGCCTTGACTTCCCAAAGTGCTAGGATTACAGGTGAGAGCTATCACACTCAGCCAGGAGTGAGTTTTTTGGATGTATATTTTGCTAAGAACTCCTGATTCAAGGCAAGAGACTGGGTTTTAATCTGGTCACTATCAAGTCTCCATAAGGTGATTTCCAGTCATGAGCCCTTGTTTTTTAAATTACAAATTAAGAATGTTGAACAGGATAATCTGCAAGTTCTCATAGCTTTGAAATTCTACCTTAGTTTTTTTACCGAAATGATGATATGATATCTGCTTTTTCTCAAAACTGGGTCTGACAGTTCTGAATTTTTTAAAAAAGAATAAATAAACGTAAAAGTCATTTAAAATATTCAGAATTTTTCAAAATTCCAAAACAACTTTTGAATTGACATATCTTAATGGTTCAATTCTTAAATTTCTATTCTTGATAAAAACTGTCAAGAAATGACATCTCATAGGCCAGGCATGGTGGCTCATGCCTGTAATCTTAGCACTCTGGGAGGCCGAGGCCAGAGGATTGCTTGAGCCCAGGAGTTGGAGACCAGCCTGAGTAAGAGCAAGACCCTCTCTCTACTAAAAATGGAAAAAATTTAGCTGGGCATGTTGGTGTGCACCTATAATCCCAGGTACTTGGCAGACTGAGGCAAGAGGATCACTTGAGCTGGGGAGTTTGAGGTTGCTGTGAGCTAGGCTGACACCACAGCAACAGAGTGAGACTCTGTCTCAAATAAAAAAAAAAAAAAAAAGATGTCTCAGATAAACCATAACTTGATTGCTTTACCTATAAAAATCTCTTAGGAACAAGGACTGATTTACTATATGGAAGGGATCACATGTTAATTGAACACCCATTATGTACTAAACACTATGGTTGGCACTTTACATACTTCCATTTAATTTATCAAAATGTAAGGTTTATCATTTCAATTTTTCAGACAGGGAAAATTAAGATCCAACTGGTGAAACAAACCTACCAACATGGTAAAACCAGGCTCTAAACTCAAGCCTGCCTATAGACCACCTTTTCTATAAGATGAATTCCATGTTTTATTTCTGTATAAACCAACACTTACTTTTCAGGCAGCACAACAGAAACATCATAGTCTGTTGGAGTAAGACATCGAACTTCTGAGTAAACCCGATCCCTAAATCCTGGGAAAAGGGAATTTCCTCCTGTCAAAACAATGTTCTTAAAAAAATGTGGCTGCATTTCTGTAAAAGAAAAAAAAAAGGAGAAAGGGAAGAAAAAAGGTGTTAGAAAATCATTTTACTTATTGTTCTGGAAAGACATGGAAGAAGTAAGAACCAATTAGGCCAGCCTGGGTAACATAGGAGACCCTGTCTCTCTCGCTAAAAAATTTTAAACATTAGCCAAGCATGGTGGCATATGCCTGTAGTCCCAGTTACTTAGAAGGTCGACGCAAAGCAATCCCTTTAGCCCAGGAGCTAGAGATTACAGTGAGCTATGATCATGCCACTGCTCTCTAGCCTGGGTGACAGAGCAAGACCCTGTCTCTAAAAAAATAAAAATTTTTTAAAAGCAATTTGGGATTACAGTTACTGGTTGAGGAACCATATAATTTTTGAGATCCAGTCTAAGATTTGTAATGAGGTTAGAATTTACACAAATAGAGACGTTAAACAGAGTGAAATATGACCTTATAGACCTTTAAAAGAAAAAGCTAAGGGGGGTGAACTACTGGCTACTTACCATATACTCATGCAAGCTATATTTAAGTGAGTGACATTCTTGTCACAGACATTTGATAATTATAATCATTCTTCCCTAAAATGGAGGGGGTCTTGATGTAGGCTAAGATTATGAGCAAGGGTAAGGAGGTAAAGGAGGACTTTCATGACATTTTAACTTTTGATGCCAAATTTCCCGATATAAAAGTACTCTTTAAAGACTGTTCCTATAACAAATTTATAATTCAGTATGAATCAAGTAAGATTTTTTTTTTTTTTTGAGAAAGGGGTCTCACTATGTTTCCCAGGCTGGTATCAAACTCCTTGGCTCAACTGATTCTCCCGCCTCAGCCTCCTGAGTAGCTGGTGGTGTCACACATCACCATGCCCAGCATCAAGTAGGAATTATTTAAGTATATCATGGGATCTGAAAAGTCTCTTTTGTTTAAAAGAGACTTGCCATTTGCCTGAAATTATTTAGAATAAAGAGTGTTCACAGAGCATATACTTTTTTTAAATGTCATTAGTCTTCAATATTTTACTGTAATTATTACATTTTACTGTAATTACTTACATACCTTCAGGTAAGTTCTGAATTGAATAGACAATGGCTTCCGGAATTCCCATTTCTTGAATGCCTATATCTGAAGGATTAAAGAGTATTTCTGGAACAGCAAATCTCTCATTGGCCAGACGAAGAATTTGTTCCCCAGATTTATATTTTCCACTCAACACCATCTCTTCTCTTGGCTTAAAGAAAAATAATTAAAAGTTTAAGTTACATTATCTGCTCACATGGCTAATAATAATTAGTAACGGCCAGGCACAGTAGCTCACACCTGTAATCCTAGCACTCTGGGAGGCCAAGGCAGGAGGATCACTTGAGGTCAGCAGTTCGAGACCAGCCTGAGCAAGAGCAACACCTTGTCTCTACTAAAAATAGAAAAATCAGCCGGGAGTGGTGGCTTATGTCTGTAATCTCAGCTACTCGGGAGGCTGAGTCAGGAGGATTGCTTGAGCCCAGGAGTTTGAGGTTGCAGTGAGCTATGATTACGCCACTGTACTCTAGCCAAGGGCAACAGATTAAGACTGTGTCTAAAAAAAAAAAAAAAAAAAAAGAATTAGTAATATGTAACACTAATATAGTAACCATGTATTTACAAGTGTCACTGTTCCCAAAAGTTAGAAAAATGTGGCCTTCTCTCCTGTTGTTAAAACCACACAAATAATTAGTGCCTCTAATATGGCTAGTCCCCCCAAAGATAATCTGGCAGCTTTATTCCACAGATTTTTAAAATAAAGAAAAGGAGAACAGAAAAGAGAAAACTTCATAATCTCCCTATAACGGTACTGACTGCAATTTCTAGAGAACAAAGAATATATTGTAAATAAAAAACATGTGCTATGTCTTGTGTTCCTACCACTATCTACTTTCACTCCCCTACTTCAGGTGTTTACTAGACATGTGGTTCTATTCTATCAGGATTTCCCCTTTCCCTTGTGCAAAAAGTCTGCATCTTCAAATTTCTTTACTATTCATTCAAACTCTATTCAAAATTAGTTTGCAAATGATTAAAGCAAATACACAGTCTTTATCTTTGAATTTACTTTATAATGCCAACTTTGTATGAGGCCTATGTATAACAAACACAAACTTTGAGCAACCATGATTTATATTCCCTTGTTATTTATTTTCTGCTAACTCACTCATTCTGTGAGCGGTGTTGCTGCAGGGGCCAGAAGTAATAATATCCTTCCACAATATTCTACATCATTAAAATAACTGTCCCTCTCAATATTGTAAAGAATCATCAGCTCATCTATATTCAGTTAAAGACATTCACTTCATTTGACTTACACATGCAGGTTCCTTAATACAAGCAGCCATCTGCTCTATTCAGATTTAAGCTTCCTCCGAGAGGTTTCTTCTGACTTCCAAATAAAAGGACCCTTCACTATTTTCTACTATCACCCTATATTATCCTTCTTAGCCTATAGTGTTCACCATCACATACCCACCACCTAACATAACATACTACCTGGTACATAGTAGGTATTCAATAAATTCAATAAATTCTTGAATAATGGCATGCGAGCCAAAAACATGCCATTCATTGTATTAAGCATATTATATATACATTACTTCAGTGAACCCTCACATAACCCTATAAGATACGCATATTTTCCTTTTATTATGTAATTGGGCTCTTTAAGGTTACAACTTGTTAAGGATCATTCATATAAAAACCCAAAGCACATATAAAACATTACTTCCGCTATGTTGCCACTCTTAATGGGAATACGAATGATTAGATTTCTATCATTTGGGAATTCCATGCTCAAAACATTATTTGTAAATAAAAACTATCCGGAAAATTACACAATATTCATAATACTCTAGGGAGAACAGAAAACTATATATCACTTTTAACCCAATTAAACTATTGCTATAGTTACAAAGAGATTATTCTTCACAGAGATATTTTTCCTTCTCAGGCAGAATGGAAAATTTTTCCTTTAAATTTATACATTCATTTAAATTCAAGCCATTTTGAGTGTTGACAAAATAAGCAGGATGTTTGTTTGAGGCCTACAGTTTGAGACCTGCCTGGGAAACACAGTGAGACCCCCACCTCTACAAAAAAAAATTGTTTTAAAGATTAGCTGGGCATGGTAGTATGTGCCTGTAGTCCTAACTACTAGGGAGGCTGAGGTGAGAGATCACTTGAGCTCAGGAGTTCGAGGCTGCAGTGAGCTATGATTATGCCACTGCACTCCAGCCTGGACTAAAGGGCAAGACCCTTTCTCTTAAAAAAATAGTAACAATAACCTGAGACAGATGCAGACTTGGAGAAATTCAGTTGACAAAACACTGGAGGTTATCTAATAGCCCTGATTGACAGAAGAGGATCATGTGACTTATCTGGATCAAATATCTAACTAGGGGAGAGAGCCATAGACATCCTTGCTGAATGTTAGCACTAAAGCCATTAATCGTTAATATGTAACCTGGTACAACAAGTAGTTTCTGTTTTTAAGAGTATAATTCCAAAAAGAGGTTTGTTTTAGACATAGATAGATGAAGGAATTTATAAGGGTTGCTGGGAGTTGGTATTTTAGTCAATGTAGGCCATGATTACTGCATGGCCCTCACACAATTAGTTCCAGAACCATTAAAGAAAAGATCTATTTATATCATAACGGCTCTGCAGAAAGTGGTAATCATTAACGATGAGGGCAATTTTCTCAATTTAGGTCAGCCAAATGCATTACACTTGAGTGGGCTTCCTCTTTCTGATCAGAGATAAACTGGAATTTCTATCAGTTGTAATCACTAATGATATTATAGACCTTATTTTTATTATTATCATTACTATCATCAGCACTAGAAAAGCAAGGTGGCAACATTTTCGCAAAAAATAATCTTGAATAAACTATCAAAGTCCACCTTCCTACACCTCTTTTTTCTTCTTTTTTCTCGCTCTGTTGCCCAGCCTGGTGTGCCGTGTCACAATCATAGCTCACTGCCACTTCAAACTCTTGGGCTCAAGGGATCCGCCTGCCTTGGCCTCCTGAATAGCTGGGACTACAAGTGCACACCACCTCACCTGGCTAATTTTAAAAACAACTTTTTTTGTGGAGATAGGGTCTCACTATGTTGCCCAGCTTGATCTTGAACTCCTGGACTCAAGCAATCCTCCCACCTCAGCTTCCCAAAGTGCTGGGATTACAGGCAGTGAGCCACCTCTCCCAGCCTTAATGCAACATTACAGATAAATTGGCATTCCCCTTTTTAACTTGGTGTTTCATCATTCACACACATAGTTTATACTTTTACTTCATATTTATGTATACCTAAATAACAAATATTATTCTGCATAGACTAAAAGTATACATAGCTTTCTAAAACTTGCTTTTCTATTAAACATCAGATTTCTGAGATTTATCCTGTTCATCATGTAGCTGTACTTCATTTTCACTACTAATCATTTTATAATATAAATGTATCAAAAATTATTTATTATCCTTTCACTAGTGGATATTTAGGCTGTTCCCAATTTCTGATTGTTTTAAAGTATACTGCAATGAATATTAGCACAAATGTCTCCTGGTGCAAATGTGCTCATGTTTCTGACCAAAGATTTCTGACTTCCCAACAGTCCTCAACAAGCTGGTAAGTAGAAGGGCAAACTTCACATTTACCCAAACACAGAACTGATTTTATCTGAGCTAATCAAAGATAAGGACAAATTATTTTGACATCCAAGACAAAGTGCTTCTCAACACTTTGAAAGTGCACCGGAATTTGTCCTTTTTAACTACAATCCTATGACGTCAGACCAAACAGAGTAAAGTTCGGCCCTGGGTCAACTATGTTAGTAATTTTCACAATAGGAAAATAACCAATTTCTAACTGGATTTAAACTAATTTTTCAATGAACAGAAATAGATTAACCATAATATAGATAATGACACTGTTTATCTTCAGATTTTTCCATGTTCTCTCAATTGGCTGATAGTTCTTTTTCTAAATAAATGTAGTGAGAAATTTATTAATCAAATATCACTTGTCCCTGGTGAAATGGCCACCGAGAAGGAAGCCATCAACTCTCTAAGGCCCTGCCAATTCCAGCTGGGACCTGAAAAAATGCTTTTCAGATTTGACTGAAATCAAATTGAAGTCATTTGAAGAAATATCCTTAATGATTTTTAAAATTACCTTACAAAAGCCCTTCTTAATGGTACTGAAGTCAGGCAGAACATAGTCTATCATTACCGTATTTTCTTCTCCTTTCAATCTGAAAAACAAAATAGAGACTTATGAAATCTTTTAATTATTTTTTTTTTTTATTTTTTTTTTTGAGACAGAGTCTCTGTTGCTCGGGCTGTAGAGTGCCGTGGCATCAGCCTAGCTCACAGCAACCTCAAACTCCTGGGCTCAGGCAATCCTCCTGCCTCAGCCTCCCAAGTAGCTGGGACTACAGGCA
>CAUYRT010009688.1:0-38534 GCA_963574885.1 Lepilemur ruficaudatus | reverse complement strand
CCTGGGCTCAAGCGATCCTCCTGCCTCAGCCTCCCGAGTAACTGGGACTACAGGCATGCACCACCATGCCCGGCTAATTTTTTCTATATATTTTTAGTTGTCCAGCTAATTTCTTTCTATTTTTTTTTTTTTATTAGAGATGGGGTCTCACTCTTGCTCAGGCTGGTCTCGAGCTCCTGAGCTCAAACAGTCCTCCCGCCTCGGCCTCCCAGAGTGCTAGGATTTCAGGCGTGAGCCACCGCGCCCGGCCTGCCATGTTTATTCGAGGAGCCGCGTACCGTGTTCTGTAGCAGCTGCACCACTTTACAGTCCCACCAACAACGCGCAAGGGCTCCGATTTCTTCCGAACTTGAAGACTGATTTACACAGACTTGCCTGATGGACTGGAATCTTCCAAAGGAGGCTGCACCAGCTGGAAAGAGAATAAAGCTCTGAAAGAAAATTGTCGCGTATGAGGGAGAGGCTGGCACTGTGGACGGAGCAGCGGGGCCGGAGGGAGCCTGTGCCTGCCCGCCCCGACTCAGACGCTTTACCAATGCCTGTGGATAGGCAAAGCCATTTTTGTATCGATGCGTTGGTTTTTGTCTTATTGATCAACAACAGCTCTTCATAGTTGCCCCCAATTTGTCATTATATTAGAACTAAATACATCCCTGAAAGGTTATTTGAAATGCCATCTTTGTAATATCCTTTTATTTTTATTTTTTAAAGGGATCCTCTATTTGCAAGTGTTTCTTGGCTTTTATTCTGATCCACTGATCTGTCCATTGTTTTAATTTTTGTAGTTCTATGAGATATTCCAATAAATTGTAGGCCAAGTGCCCTTCTGTGACTCTTGTCTGATAATGTGACTCTTGTCTGACAATGTGACCCTTGTCTGACAATGTGACCCTGAATTTTCCCCCTGCACTTGTTTTTCTAGGTGTATCTATTCTGCAGCGAGTAGAGCCCCTGGGGTGACAACCAGCCCTCAGCATGTAGGATACAACGCTGGCCTCAAAGGCGGGTCTCTCCCTGCCCAGCAGGACCCTGCGTGCTAAGACACAGTAACTCGCACCCTATGGGCTTTCCTGCTTACTGACAGACTCGCTTTCCCCAGAATAGTAAAGAATCTCCTCTTTCAATTGATTGTCCGCTGCTGCTCACTGCAGTGCGGATGATTTGCCCAGAGCCCCTGAAAAACGTCCTTGTTTCCAGGAACTGATTAAACCTTCTTTTTGGGCAGAAGAGTAAGTCCGAGCTCTGAGCATGAGAAGGACTTGATGTGCCACGATGGGTGGAAGATTGAGAAGGCCACATGGAAAGGGATGCAGGTGGCCTTGAGACGCGGAGTGGCCCCTGGCTGACAGCTAGCGGGGAAAGAGGGCTGTCGGTCCTATAACCACAGGAACTAAATTCCACCAACAGGAATGAGCTTGGAAGCAGCCCCCGTGGCTCCAGATGAGAACTCAGCCCAGCTGACACCTTGATTTCTACCTTGTGAGACCCTAAAGCAGAGACTCCAGCCACACCGCAGCAGACCACTGACCTACAGAACCGGGAGCTACTAGCGTTGTTACGCAGCAACAGAAAACCAGCACCACAAACCATCTCCAGTATCGGAACCAAAACCAAAACCAAAACAGAAGTCCCATTCTTTTCCCTTGGGCCAGCAGCCTCCACACTGGGCACAGGTGTGCCAAGGAGCAGTGTGGTTTCAGACATGCCTGAGTCTCCTGACTCCTAACATTATGTGTTCTGGTTTTCATCCCTGAAGCTGTGTGCAAGACTCTGAGCTTTAGAAAATATCTGTCCTCGTATTCGAAGTTGGAACTGTTTTCATGTTGGCTGTGAGGGAACCCCTTTGACAGGAGGCAGGACCAACCAGTGTGGCCAGCGTGATTTCTGTGGCGTCGATTCAAGGACCTGCCACCTGGCTCCTCGGCTCTGACTACCGGGATATCATTCTGCCTGATCAGACAGACGGGCTGCCTGCTTGGGCATCTGGGCACCTTGTGATCACTGTTAAATCTTTATCTGTCTTACGTGCCCCACAGAGAAGTAAATTATCTCTGAAGATTGGAATGTCAGAATCAGGGAATTCTCCTAGAGCTCCCAGCTCCCTCTGAGTGGAAAATTCCTCACTGACGTGTTCAGGAGGAAATGAGTGACCCTAAATGGTTACGTTTGAGAACAATCTTGGAGGAACCCTACTATTACAGTTCTGCTTTGCGGACTTAGCGTTAGAGAGGTTTCCTGTCGATGTCCCTTGCAAACTGTCCTGCTTGCACTGGACGTCGGGAAACCGGGAAAAGTTATCACGTCGCACAGTCTGTCCTTTGGTCAAGTCGTCCACATCCTGTTGCAGTCACGTTGTGTTGATTTTGGAAGAGCAAGGGCCTTCAGACACGCATTTGTGACATTTGCTGTACGAGATTTGGCTTTGCAATTTAATACACCTGACCTTTGAACAACACAGAGGTTGGGGCGCTGACACCATTCCCCCAGGGCTGTCAAAAATCCGTATATAACTTTGGATTTCCCCAAAACTTAACCACTAATGACGGCCTGCCATTGACTAGGAGCCTTACCAATGACGCAAACAGTTGATTAACATATTTTGCATGTTACATATATTGTATGCTGTATTCTTATAACAAAGTAAGCTAGAGAAAAGAAAATGTTACTAAGAAAATCATAAGGAAGAGAAAAATATATCTATTATTCATTAGGTGGAAGCGGACCATCATGAGGGTCTTCATCCTTGTGGTCTTCAGGGTGAGCAGGCTGAGGAGGAGGAGGAAGGTTGACCTTGCTGTCTCAGGGGTGGCAGAGGCGGGAGGGAGGCAGGCACACTCGGTGTAACTTTACAGAAATACATCGTACTTTCTGTTTGACAGTTTTGCTTTTTTATTTGTCTAAACTTGTTTGGTACCAATCCTTCTTCCACCGTTTGCTTTAGTTTCAGTGTCTGTATCACAGGAGGGTCCATGTCATAAAAGAAACCGAAAGCAGTCCTGGATAAGTGGAACACCTCTGCCAGATTGTCTAACGTCAGTTTGTTTTCCGGAACTCCTCCTTCTACGTCGTCTTCCTCATCGTCTGGCACTGGTTCGGAGCCAGTCCTCTCCATCAGGCCGTCCTCCGTCAGATCCTCTGGTGTGGTGTCTGCTAGCTCTTGAATTTCTCCAAGATCCACGTCCTGAAACCCTTCATGCTTCACCTTTTTTGCCGTATCCACAGTCTCTTTCGTGGTTTCCTCGATTGTCTCTGTAGTGAACCCTGTGAAGTCATGCACGAGGTCCGGACAGTTTTCTCCAGCAGGAATTTATTATTTAAGCTTGATGGCTTTCACAGCTTTTTGTACAACAATGACGGCATCTTCAGTGGTGTAATCTTTCCAGACTATCATGATATTCTACCAGGGTTCTCTGTCATAGCGTTGACAATCCTTTCCATAGAGTACCGAGAGTAATGAGCCTTCAAGGTCCTTATGGCTCACTCCTGTAATACTAGCACTTTGGGAGGCCAAGGCAGGAAGATTGCTTAAGGCCAGGAGTTTGAGACCAGCCTGGGCAATACAGTGAGACCTTGTCCCTACAAAAAATTTTAAAAATTAGCTGAGCATGTAGTCCTAGCTACTTGGGAGGCTGAAGCAGGAGGATCGCTTGAGCTCAAGAGTTTGAGGCTGCAGTGAGCTGTGACCTTACTGGCAAGGAACTTCCTGACTTCAGGGACAAAGCATTGATGGAACCAATCCAGAAAAAGGGTTCTCGTCCAGGCCTTCTTGTTGGACAACCCAAAGACTGGCAGCTGGTGTTTATCTTTTCCCTTTGAGGCTCGGAGGTTAGCAGCTTTATGATAAGAACAGTCCTGGTCATAAACCCGACTGCATTTGCATAAAATAGTAGAGTTAGCCTATCTTCCTGCTTTAAATCCTGCTGCTTTCTTCCATTTCTTACTAATAAATGTCCTTTGTAGCATTTTGTTTCCAGAATAGGGCACTTTTGTCTGCATTAAATTGTTCACACAGATATTCTTCCTCCTCCATGGTTTTCTTAATGGTGTCCGGGAACTCGCCTGCTGCCTCTTGGTCAGTGCAAGTTGCTTCTCCTGTTATTTCGACATTTTGTAAAGCCAAATCACTTTCTAAAATTATCAAACCATCCTTTGCTGGCAGTAAATTCTCCAGATTTTTATCTTTTTATTTTTATTTTTATTTTTATTTTTTGAAACAGAGTCTCATTCTGTTGCCCGGGCTAGAGTGCCGTGGCGTCAGCCTAGCTCACAGCAACCTCAGACTCCTGGGCTCAAGAGATCCTCCTGCCTCAGCCTCCGGAGTAGCTGGGACTACAGGCATGCGCCACCATGGCTGGCTAATTTTTATATATGTATATATATATTTTTAGTTGTTCAGTTAATTTCTTTCTATTTTTTTAGTAGAGATGGGGTCTCGCTCTTGCTCAGGCTGGTCTCGAACTCCTGAGCTCAAATGATCCTCCCGCCTCAGCCTCCCACAGTGATAGGATTACAGTCATGAGCCACCACGCCCGACCTCTCCAGCTTTTTAGATCCTTCACCTTCTTTTTGTGTTTGCTTCGGCAGCACCTGTGCCAAAATTGGAACGATACAGAGAAGATTAGATCCTTCACCGTCCTTCTGCTTCAAGTTGCCACATAATGACAATGCTTTTTCTCAGATCATATCAGAGGCTATAGGTATGCCTTCCTGTTAGCAATTTTGCACCCACATGAAAGCTGCACTTTCAATACAAGATAAAATGGTATTTCACAAAAAGTGCAAGATTTTTGCTCCTAATGGTATAGCCGTAGCAAGGGCGTCACACATTTCCTTTTTTTTTTTTTTTTTTTAACAATCATCTTTACACTGGACTCATTTATCTTGAAATGGTGGGCAACCAAAGCTGCAGACATCAATCTGTGGTACATACCAAGCAATCCAACTTTTTCTTGTAATGTCATGTCTTTGCTTCTTGGGAGCACTTCCATCACTGATGGTGGCACTTTGTACGTGTCCCCTGGTGTTACTCGGGGTTTATGATATTGCAAGAAACATGGTCAAAAACACACAAGAAGCACAAGAGATCTCGAGTCAGTGGGACATGCAGTTTGCTGGAGAGAACCGCTCACGCAGACGTGACTAGCCTCACACTGCATGTTAAGCAGATACGATAATTGCGTGAACTGCACTAGCAACAGGAGGTGGCTACAAAATTATTACAGCAGTACAGTCTGCACTACAGCTAACTCCATGCAGTTACGATTTCATACTACATCTTTACATTTGTTTACATTTTCCTTGGCTTCCAAGGCACCACGTATGGTCTGTGTTCGCGTGCATAAATTTTGATAAATTTTAATGTTTTATAATAGATTTGTATATATTTTATGATAATAAATGATAAAATAGACTAGTGTCTACATATGTTTTATGCATTCATGACATACCCAACTTTTTCTTAATTTTTTCCATATTTTAAGGCTACAAAGTTTGTCTGCAAGTTTCTTTCAAATTGTTGCAGATCTCCAGAGAAAGTTCCAATGTATTTATTGACAAAAAACCGTGTATAAGTGGACCCACGCAGTTCAAACTTGTGTTGTTCAAGGGTCAACTGTGCTTAGTACTTTTCCAGATCTCCATGCTTATTACAGAACATTTGGAAAATATCGAGCAGTAGAAAGGATTAAGTCACCCATCCTCTTCCATTCAAAATAACTGTTGCCAACATTTTGGTAAATTTCTTCCAGTCTATTGTTTAATATGCATAACTGAGATCTTCCATAAATAAAGGTATATTTATCACATTTATTCCCTGATTTCCACTTTTTATAATTAAAATGCAATTTTAAGATTAAAACTTTGTTTTTAGCTCTTTTTATTACTTATTTAAACTGCTTTATGAATATTTGAGATGATGGATATGCTATTTATCCTGATCTGATCTATATTATACGTTATATGTATCAAAACATCACCATGGGCCGGGCGCGGTGGCTCACGCCTGTAATCCTAGCACTCTAGGAGGCCGAGGCGGGCGGATTGCTCAAGGTTGGGAGTTCAAAACCAGCCTGAGCAAGAGCAAGACCCCGTCTCTACTAAAAATAGAAAGAAATTAATTGGCCAATTAAAAATATATAGAAAAAATTAGCCGGGCATGGTGGCGCATGCCTGTAGTCCCAGTTACTCGGGAGGCTGAGGCAGGAGGATTGCTTGAGCCCAGGAGTTTGAGGTTGCTGTGAGCTAGGCTGATGCCAAGGCACTCTAGCCAGGGCAACAGAGTGAGACTCTGTCTCAAAAAAAAAAAAAAAATCACCATGTACTCCAAATATGTACAATATTATATGTCAATAAAAATCAAGAAAATAAAAAAGAAATTTAAAAAGATACAAGAAATAAATTATTTTTAATATAAAAATTTTTAATTTTTAATTTTTAAAAATAATAATACACCAGGCATGATGGCTCACACCTGCATTCTCAGCCCTGCTTTGGGAGGCTGAGGTGAGAGGATTGCCAGAGGCCAGGAGTTTCAGACCAGCCTGGGTGACTCAGTGAAGGCCCCCATCTCTACAAAAAATGAAAAAAATTAGCCCAACACGGCACGTGCCTGTAGTCCCAGCTACTCGGGAGGCTGAGGTGGGAGGATCGCCTGAGCCCAGGAGTTGGAGGCTGCAGGGAGCTATGATGACGCCTCTGCACTCCATCCTGGGTAACAGAGTGAGACCCTGCCTCAAAAAAATAAATAAATAAAAATAAAATAAAACATAATTTTAGTAACTGTGTAAAAATACGTTTTATGCATGTGTGGTAACTTGCTGAACCGTTCTCCTATTGCAGCAAATTTAAGTTGTTTCCACACTTTCATTTTTATAAATGTTAGCAGGGTCTGAAAATGCAGCTCATCTAGATCTGAGATGTGGAGAAACGTTTTTTATTTTTTCTAGTCTTGCCAAGTTCTATTTTCCGGTAGTGTGTGTGGTCAGGGCAAGTTACCTTTACAACTTAGTCCTACCCAACAGTCCTGATACACAGGTCTCAGTCTCCCACCACTGTCCGGGATGGTGTCTGGGGACGGTCGGGGAAGCAGCACGGCTTTGGAGATCCCAGGGGCAGGAGAGGAGAGAGACTCGGGGTCTTTGGCTGAGGGTTTGCTCAGGCCCCTTCTGAACGCAGGGCGGTGCCCTCCGGCAAGTCACAGCCCACGCCAGCTACATCAGGGGCCCGTCCGCCCGTGGGGCCCAACAAAGGCTCAGGAAGGCTGAAACTTGGGGCCTCCTTCCACCTGCTCAAACTGTGCCTTCATTTGATGTGGCTGTGCCTGGGAGAGTGGCAGGGCTTTCTTTGAGGCAGCGTCCCACAGGGGCTCCGAGTAGGAGGAGAGGCAAAGCCCCTCACCTGAGTGTCACCGCGTCGCTGGTTTCCCTAGCTGCAGGTGCGTTTCTGCCTGCCCTGCTCTCCTCCCCCATCGCTTTCATCTGCCCTCTTTGCCCAGGGCCTGAAACAGGTGGCAGCCCCGATGCCCGGCAGCCTGTGTTCCCGAGCTGGAGGGGCCACCTAGGGGCGCTCCACGGGCTGCGTCCTCTGGGCTTGGCTGCTGAAACCCTAAAGGAGGGGAGTGTATGTGTGCCTAGGATGAAAGGAAAATAATTTAGAAGATCTCTTAAGATGACGCCCCATCTTGCAAAGCTAATGTCTTGCTGCATAATTCTATTTTGAAGGCCAGAGCTGGCTATTAATTCCTCCTCTCCTCACTGCCTCTATACTTCTGCGTTTCACCGAAAGTAGAGCCGTCCGTTGTAAGACACAGTGTTATTTTAGGTACTCCTAAGAAAGAAAAACAAGCTGCCAATTAAATTATGAACAATGCTTTCCTATTTAGAATTTTGGTTTATACTTATTCAAAAAGCTCTTTTTAGACTTATTTAGACATATATTTTTATCATATGTCACTCTTGCGCATATGTAAAAAGGAAAATCTAAGTGAAATAACTTGGGAGGTGTTTCTAAAGCTTCTTTACAGACGAGACTGATGTAGAGACTTTTTCAACTCAAAGTTGGTAAGAGGGGGGAGTGAGGCTGGGCAGGGACAAACAAAAGAAAAAAAAGTTGGTAATGACCGTGTCTGTCTACACAGTACTGCTGCCTGTGCCTTGTGAGTCCATCCATGTAGATATCTCTTAACTCAGCTCCGCCACGGCCTCTGGGGTTGCCTTCCAAGCTGTTCACACCCATTCTGCAAGTTTTTTATGCTGCACCTCCCAGCCCTTTTTTTAAAAAAAAAATCTTATAGAAGGTGTTAATAGAAGGTTTTCCGACCAAGTTTGCATATGAGCCATGACAGCCGTATCACAACGGCTGCCTGGCCAACGGCTACTGTCAGCCAACACTGATTGCAGAACGCAACCCAGTTTCAAAGAAATGATGAGTTCTAGTAAACTTTAATATTTCTCCTTCCCGTACCTCTTCTCTGCCTCGAGGCAAGTGGATGCTTCAAGCCACACCGAGAGAAGGTCGTGTACTGGGAAAGGCTCTTTGATACTTTCTAAGATATTAATCCTATTACACAAATACTGCTGGGAAGGAAATCTTTGTATATAAAACTTTGACTGAAATTCTGCTATTTCTTTAGATAGAGTCCTAGAAGAGGGTTTAGATACTTAAAAACAAGCTGACTATTCTTTTCATGAATATAAATCATGGTCATTGCATCAGATGTGAGGTAGGTGTACACACACACACACCCACGCACACACACACCATGGCAGCTCTGGAAAACAAGGAGCGCTCTCAGTAGAGCAGAAATGATCAGGAACCCCTGAAAGGCAGAAGAATGAGGCAAAGACTGAAAGAGGAAACCGCAGCATACACCACATGCTAGAGAAGATTGTTCTAGAAGTCAAGAGCATCTCAGGGGCTCTAAGCTCAGAGATGGTAGATGTAGGGAGCAGAAGAAAGCTCTGGCGCAGCTTGAAGGTGGTTAGTGAAGCATCACGATAGGAACGGGGGACTTGCTCCTGCTTTCCTCCCTGCTTGTACCAAACAGAGGACAGCAGAGCCATCCGCCTGCCAGTCAGGAGTTGTAAGCTCAGCTTCCAACTCAAAGAGCAGGGTAGTGCCCTGGAAGACCACCAACAATTACGACCAAGAAAAGGCTAAAAACATAAACTACTGGTTCAACTCACCCAGCAGAGTATCCCATTCCTCCACCATAATAATTGGATTCAGGATGTAGCAAATAGTTACAATGTTCACGCACTGGTCACACAAATTAGGAATGTTTAACAAATAATAACAAATCTGACTAACAGTGGCTCAAGCAAAAAAAGATAATTTAATTAAGTCACATCATGAGATGTCTAGAGATAGGAGGCTTCAGGTCTGGTGCCTCTGACTCAATGAAACTAACCAGAAAGCAGATTTTCTACCTTTCCACTTCACCATCCTTAGTATACAGCTGCCTCATGTTCACATGATGGCTGCTGCACTTCAGACATCACATCATGTCAAAGGAAGGTGGAAGAGAAAGAGACAGTATCTCTTGAGTTTTCTCTTATAAAATT
This sequence comes from Lepilemur ruficaudatus, assembly GCA_963574885.1. Lineage (NCBI taxonomy): Eukaryota > Metazoa > Chordata > Mammalia > Primates > Lepilemuridae > Lepilemur > Lepilemur ruficaudatus. The sequence continues at coordinate 28,974 of CAUYRT010009688.1, read as the reverse complement.
ATCCCTTTTATAATAAAGGAAACGTTTCCACAGAAATTCCTAAGTAGGCTTCTACTTACACCTCATCAGCCAGAACTTTGTCACATACCCGCCCGAGCTGCAAGAGAGGCTAGAAAAAGATGGGTTGGAATTACAATTGATTTAATGTAATCATGATTTGTCACCTGAGCTGGCACATGACTGCCCAAACTCAATCAGTGTTCTGTTAGGAAGCAAGAAATGAGGAGTAACTATTACTTGCCCATTTCCAGAGTCTTCTGTGAAAGCTAACAGAAACACTCAAATATAAAGACAATCACACCTCCAAGAATTGATAAATATTTGAGGAAAAACACCACCTTGAAACAGAGATACCAAACTCAACAACAAACCAACAAGTGGGGGAAGCAACAAGACTTTAGATTAATTATATGTAACATAATAATAAATAAAAGTTTGCATTCAAAAATAATAATTAATTGGGGAATTTGGCTGATAGACAATCAGATGTTGGAAAAAACTCAGCAGGGCCAGGTGTGGTGGCTCACATCTGTAATCCTAATCCCAGCACTCTGGGAGGCCAAGGTTGGGGGATCGCTTAAGCTCAGGAGTTCGAGACCAACCTCAGCAAGAGCTAGACCTCGTCTCTACTAAAAATAGAAAGAAATTAGCCAGGCATGGTGGCACACGCCTATAGTCCCAGCTACTCGGGAGGCTGAGGCAGGAGGATCGCTTCAGTCCAGGAGTTTGAGATTGCTGTGAGCTAGGCTGATGCCACAGCACTCTAGCCAGGGCAACAGAGTGAGACTCTGTCTCAAAAGAAAAAGAGTTAAAAAAAACTAGTAAAAACAGTTAGAAAAACAATTAGTTAAAAAAGAAAAGAATTTATTACCTTATGGTTCTGGAAGTTAAAAGTCCAAGATGGGTCTCACTGGGCTAAAATCAAGGTCTGGGCGGGCGGCATCCTCCCTGGAGGCTCCGGGAGAATCGATTTTCTTGCCTTTTCAGGCTTCCGGAGGCTGCCCATGTTCCTGGGCTCCTGGGCTGCTCCTCCACCTTCAAAGCCAGGACGGCCAAGTCTTTCTCTGATCACACCACTGTGTCGCGACACTCTGCTTCCCGCTTCCCACTGACAGGCCCTCGTTATTGTATTGGTTCCACCGGGATGATTCAGGATAAGCTCCTTATTTTAGGCTCAGCAATTTGCAACCTTAACTCCATCTGCTACATTGATTCCCCTTTGCATTTGAAATAAAGCACTCACAGCTTCCGAGGATGACGCCGCGGACGTCTTTGGGAGGACACTGTCCTGCTTACCGCAAAAAAGTAGTATTGCTAATGGAAAACAGAAAAAAATAAATGAAGGTCCAGAAAAGAGGGGAAACGGTTGAAGACGAGGAAATAATTGAAAAAATAATGGAGATAAATTCACCAGAATTAAATTAAAATGAAAAATTCCAGTTTGAAATGGACCTTGAGGGCCAAAGAAGAGAGACTAGGAAAATCCACACCCAGAGAAATAACGGTGAAATTTAAGAATGTCAATGACAAACAGAAACTTTTCAAAGTTCACGAGAGAAAGGAGATTGTACCAAAGGAACAGAAGTAAGATTTACACAAATTTTTTCAATAGCAGAGCTGGACGCAAAAATACGACGGAGCCTTGTTTTCAAACGATTGAAGGAAAAGAATTTAGAAACCTGCAACTTTACATTCAGCCAAACTTTCATTCCAATATGAGGACGTGATAAAAAGTATTATCAGGTATTCCACGCCTGAGAAGGCTCTCCACACAAAGGCCCACTAGAAATACTTTTGAATAAAGTATCTAGATGGTAGGAGAGACAGATCTAGTAGCTGCTATAAGGGATATGAGAATTACAAGTAATCAAACTTGTCATTAAAAAAGTCTGACAGGCTCCACGTGGTGGTTCACACCTGTAATCCTAGCACTCTGGGTGGCCAAGGTGGGAGGATCGCTTGACCTCAGGAGTTTGTGACCAGCCTGAGCAAGAGCAAGACCCTGTCTCTACTAAAAATAGAAAAAATTAGCCAGGCAACTAAAAATAGATACAAAAAAATTAGCTGGGTGTGGTGGCGTGTGCCTGTAGTCCCAGCTACTTGGGAGGCTGAGGCAGGAGGATCGCTTGAGCCCAGGAGTTGGAGGTTGTTGTGAGCTAGGCTGACGCCACGACACACTAGCCCAGGTGAAAGTGCGAGACTCCATCTCAAAAACAAGCAAACAACCACAGACATGAAAAATTCAGAAATTTAAGAAACAGCAGACACTCAACTGCTTGCGTTTGGAAGGAAAAAAAAGAAAAGAAAAGAAACAGCAGACAAAGCGGTTTTCACAGTGGGAGACTCTTAGAAATCATCAGACCAAGAAGACAAAAAATAAGCCTTGGAAGTTTTTCTAAGTTCAAGGCAGATGTTTCCCCTGACATATCTGGAGCCCCTGAAAGCTTGGCGACTCCCCGCTGCCCACGCAGCGCAGCCGGAGTCTCGCGGTGCTCCGTGAGCTGCGGGATTCAGCGTCCCGGTCCAAACACTGGGATGTCACGGTGGTGAGGGAGGAAAAACTTTTTCCTTTACCCTCCTAGATCCTCCAGCGGGGGCCCTGCAAACCAGACTGACAAAAGACAGCTAACGAGAGAAGACCAGAAGGGTATGCCCTTGTGCAGTGCACAGCAGGTGCAACAAACCTCAGCGAAGAGTAGCTCGCAGGGGTGGCTAGGACCCGGGCTCGCACAGCGTCCTAGCAAAGAACGGTGACTTTGTCGAGAAGTGACGCGGCAAAGGAAAAGGCTTTAGGCATCCGCGGGCAGCAAACTGTGGAAGGCCAGTGCGTGGGGGAACTAATGGGTCCATCTCGGCACCAACTCGCCCTCTTTTTCCTGGCCGTAAAATTTCCCAGGGAGAGGGAATTTACGGCCGTCCTCATTTCTCAGAAGTTTCTGTCATTAGTCAGATAAGGGAAGTTCCCGGAAGGCTTCTTTGCGCATGTGTTTATTCTCATTTGCCCTCAGCTCAAAATAATCCTTATCCCAAAGTGGCATATTCTGATGCCCTGCACAGTGAAAGTGTCTCCTATGTGGACACAGCACTTCCTGCTCTCTGTCCAAGCCTGTTCTCTGACCTGAGGCTCCTCAGCATGGGGAATGTTGGTACAATAAAAGCCACCCTTGGCCAGGTGTGGTGGCTCACACCTGTCATCCCAGCAATTTGGGAGGCTGAAGCAGGAGGATGGCTGGAGGCCAGGAGTTTGAGACCAGCCTGGGCAACGTAGTGAGATTCAATGTCTACAAAAAAATCAAAAAATTAGCTGGGCGTAGTGGTGGCCTGTAGTCCCAGCTACTAGGGAGGCTTAGGTGGGGGGATCACTTGAGCCCATGAATTTGAGGCTACAGTGAGCTATGATCTTACCACTGCACTCTAGCCTGGGTGACAGAGCAAGACCCTATCTCTGAAAGACTAAAATGTAAGTAAAATCAAAAAATAAAAGCCACCCTTTACCTTCCCTTCTCCAGTAACTTTTGAGTAAGGTGTGAAGTTTGTGAGCAGAGACACCTAGACAGCTTGAAGGCAGAAGAAAGGATGTCTCCAGAGTTGGGAATTTCTGCCTTTAGGTCTACAAGCCTGAGAAGTGAATGCCCATTGTCAGGAAGAACTTATTCAGGAGAACTCCCAACCCAAAATAAATGAAGATTTGAACAGCCAGTAAGATTGAGCTAAATCCGTTTTTTTTTTTTTGTTGTTCATTTAATAAGTATTCACTGAGCATCTGATTCATGCCATGCACTGTTCTGAGTGCTGGGGATATAGCAGTGGGAAGAAAGCAACTCTTATTGCAACTAATTCAATAAAACAATAACTTCTAAAAGTATAAACATTGGAAAGGATGAGATAAAGCTGTCATTCTTTGTATCACTCCAAGAGAAACAACTTAAAAACTCTGTAATAAGTAAAATTATCAATGCAACTAGATAGATGCAGGGTCATATACAGGTCGAGTATCCCTTATCCAAATGCTTGGGACCAGAAGTGTTTTGGATTTTGGATTTTTTTGGATTTTGGAATATTTGCATACACATAATGAGGTATCCTGGGGATGAGACCCAAGTCTAAACATGAAATTCATTTATGTCTCATATATGCCTTCTACACATGGCCCAAAGGTAATTTTATATAATATTTTTAGCAATTTTGTGCATGAAACAAAGGTTGTGTATTGCACCATCAGAAAGCAAAGGTGTCACTATCTCATCCACCCATGTGGACAATCACCAACATTCCTGATTCTGAATTTTTATGCTACTGATAAGCAATCATTTTCTTACACTTATTCACACATAAGTACTTGACAGTAGAAATATGACATACCATTAACACAGGGAAAACATAACGTGTTCCGGGTAACTCAGCAGCACAGCGACAGCCAGAACACCTGGGTCAGGTGTCAGCGTCGGCAGCCAGCGCCGGCGGCTCTCAGACTCCACCTACGATGCTGCGTTTTGATTTGAAGATTACTCGCCACTGTATTTTACCTTTTTAGGTGAGAAGAAACATCAGAAGCAGTTGGGGAACCAGGAAGTGAGTCCCCTGGGGATGGGGAGGTGTTCTGCTGCACGGCTGTTTAACATCTCCGGAGTCAGCTTCCTCATTCACAGCAGTTTTTGTCTGAGGAGCCGCTCTGATTTTATAGACTGACGCGATTTCTTGGTCTGTTATAAACGCGTGGTCCTCTAATCTAATAAGCCCACTGCACGTTTTCACCATGTCATCTGTAGTCACCTTTTCTGCAGTGTTAACGTCATCTTCGTCATCACCGCTATCAGGATCACCTTGATTCATAACCATTTTGGCTATTTCACCGCCAGCCAATCAATGAACAACTGGAGCCTCATTCTAGATGTTAAAAACTTCTTTGAGCCAGGTGTGGTGGCTCACTCCTGTAATCCTAGCACTCTGGGAGGTCGAGGAGTGAGACCCCGTCTCTACTAAAAAAATAGGAAAAAATTTAGCCGAGCAACTGAAAATAGAAAAAATTAGCCAGGTGTGGTGGCCTGCGCCTGTAGTCCCAGCTACTTGGGAGTCTCAAAAAAAAAAAAACAAACTTCTTTGATACCCACTTCTTCTAGGTTATTGATGAACTCTCAAGGTATATTTTTTGCATACGTAAGAAGATCAGACATCATTCTTTCTCACTTGACATATGAAATCCTTCCAGGTCACCACTTTGTTCATCATCATCACTGAACATAGTCACAGGCCAGAGGTTGTGCCAGGTGTGCACAACTGTGCCTTTAGGGACTGTGTTCCAAGCACTGGCAGCAGCATGTATGGCATCCTCTATGCCAAACTCCTTTTGAAAACTTCCCATATCCACAACTCTGTCCACTGCTGCTAACATGCTGTTCGAAACAGTGTTTTTGTATTTACTCTTTGTTGACCTAAGGATACCTGGGTCACATGACTGAATTAATGGAGTCACATTTGGGGGAAAGTACATAAACACTATTTTTGATGAGAATTTCAGCTGGAGGATGAGCAGAACAGTTGTCAAGGAATAACAAAATCTTGCAGTTGTCACCCAGTCTAGCTTACCTGCAGGGAGCATGAGCCTGGTACAGAATGTTGGTGAAACTAATCACAAAAAATGTCTCTGGTGATCCATGCCTTTTCTGTTTGTTTGTTTGTTAAGAGATGGTATCTCACTGTGTTGCCCAGGCTGGATTTGAACTCCTGAGCTCAAGTGATCCTCCTGCCTCAGCCTCCCAAGTAGCTGGGACTATAGACATGTGCCAACATGCCCAGCTATCCATGCCATTTGTTAGCATAGTAATGGACGGGTAAGAAATCCACTTCTTGTAGACAGTGAGGATGCAAGCTTTTGCCTCTCACAGCAAGTTTAAACTATTGCATGCCTGCTGCATTAGCACACCCAGCATAGTCACTCTATCCTTAGCATCCTGCATTCCTACAAAGCCTGTCTCATCAGCTGCAGCCAGTGTCTTTCTGGAGCAATAACATCAAAACAGTGGTGTTTCAGGAGCATTATAAATTTGTTCTGGCATCAGGTTTTCATTAGTGATTTCCTTGGCAAACTCATCAATGTCATCAATGAATTTCTCTGCTGCCTCATGACCAACAGATGCTTTATCACTACAAATCCTTAAAGATTAAATCCCATGTCTTTTCTTAAATTTCTGGAATCACTCTGTTGAATATTCATAGTTCCTTTCAATTTTCAGTTCCTTGTGATAGATTCTTGCTTGTTTCATGATAAGCATATCATTAAGTGATGTGTGTTCACTGCAAACCTAAAGGATCCACTCTTTCAATACGTGATCGAGATCTTCATTTTTAACTTATGTAGTTATTCTTATTTTTCCTTAACTCCTGTTCATCACTTTCAGCATAGAACTGCGACAGTTTATCCTTCTGCTTCTTCAGGTCATACACGGTGATCATTCCACATGTGAAGATGTTTACATTGCTTTCTATGCTACCGATAAACGTAAATGCATCCTCTTTTTCTTGTTACTGTTACCTTTAGGTGTATTTCCTGGCTTTTATGCCTTTTGTGGGTGTGCCTGCCTGGGGGATCTGGGCATGCGAGAAGAAGATATATCACAGGTGAAAGGGGCGGGGAGGGTCTTTATCCCTTGGGGATGCTGAATATATGTTGTGCACCTGCGGTTTTTGTTTTGTGGGTGTTTTGTTTTTTTAGACATAAGGTCTCGCTCTGTCGCCCAGGCTGGAGTGCAGTGGTGCGATCATAGCTCACTGCAGCCAGGAACTCCTGGGCTCAAGCAATCCTCCTGCCTCAGCCTCCTGAGTATCTGGGACTACAGGCGTGTGCCACCACACCTGGCTAATTTTTCTTGTTTTTTGTAGAGATGGGGTCTTGCTGTGGTGCTAAGGCTAGTCTAGAACTTCCAGACGCAAGGCGTCCTCCAGCGTTGGCCTCCAAAAGTGCTGGGATTTACGAGTGTGAGCTGCAAGACACTGCTTGGCTGCACCTACATTTTGACTGTCACCTTTCACTTGCAGTCGGGTGTGGAATTTTCTACTTGTGGTGTCATATCGGTGCTCAAAAATTTTCAAATTTTGGATTTGGGATTTTCAGATTAGGGATGTTCAGCCTGTATTAAAAAATGAAGTGTCCTATATACCATCGGCAACCACTGATAAAATGAAATAGAAAGAAAAGAAAAGATACTTGAACTAATAGCATGAGTTTGGCAATGTCACTGGATACGAGGTCAAGACAGAAAAATCACTACTAACTGGAAATAACAGACTGGAAAATACAATAGAATAAACATCTTATGCCTGATAATATCAAAGATAATAGAACAGCCTTCCCCTTCCAGAAGAATTGCTTGGACGGGCAGCGCAGGGTGCTCACGGAGAGGCCGCGTGGCCTGGGCATCGGAGCCAGCGGGTGGGAAGCGTGTACACGGGAGGGAGGCAGCGTGGTGCGGGAAGTGAGACCATGAGCTGGGTGACAATGATGTCCCCGCGGAGGGGGTCTGAACACGGTGAGGGGCCGCTGAGGGGAGGTACAACCTGGCACGAGGTGAGGGGTGCGAAGGTTCCATGTCGGGAGGAGACAGAGCCCAAGAAGGGTGAGGAAGGAAGCCACGCTGGGGAGGGGTGGCGGCCGCCTTGGTGCATGCAGTGCCATTCATCAAACCATTTAATATTCTCAAAGACAATGAGAATTTCCCACTCTCAGAAAAGGGAGTTACAAAAGGGAAAAGGGAAAAGCTAAAACATACCCTGTGGGGTTGGATTGGAATTGGAGGTGTCATGTGAACTCACGGCTTTCAATACGGCCAGAGACAACAGTGAAAACGTGTTAATACATAGATAAACGCCTCGCTTCCCCAGCTCTGTCTACTGAGAGGGCCTAGGAGAAGCAACACTCTTAAAGGAATGTACTCGTGCCGTCCAGGCGTGCGAGGCAGGCCGAGGACAAGCTCAGAGAGCTGCGAGCTGAACGGCTCCCACGGCTCCCACGGCTCCCAGATGTTCCAGCCCCCTCATTAAACACCCAGGGCGTTCTTTGAAAAGCCGTTTAAAAACACAAATTACCAAAACCGGACTGAGAAGAAATAGGCAATCTGAATATCCCCGAATCTATTAAAGAAATTGAATTTGTAATTTAAAAACAAAAACAAAAACCTCCACACACACACATGTACGCGCTCACACACGTAGGCACCATCATCACAGGGAAATTTACGGACATGCGAATATTTGCGTTAGAAAAGAAGAAATTTCTAAAATCAGCCTTCTGCCTTAAGTAACTAGAAAAAGAAGAGCAAATTAAGCTCAAAGTAAGTAGAGGGAAGGAAATAAGATAAGAAAGGAAATCAATAAATAGAAAACAGACAAACGTTAGAGAAAAGTCGATGCCAAAAGCTGGTTCACTGAAAAGATCGATGAAATTGATAACCCTCTAGATAGACTGATCAAGAAAAAAGAAAGGAAGACACAAATTGCCAATACGCGTTGATCTAAGTTTGTTTTACTCTCGTGTTAAACATTCACATAATTCTAGAGTTAAATCTGCAAAAACTCTATGCTGAGAAGTATAGCTTCCGCCCTGTCCCTTACATCCTGTCTCCTTCCTGTCTTTTAAGAAATCATTTTATTTATTATCTGTGTTTTCTAAATCCTTACCTTTTTTTTAGTGTAAGAAAATACATGGATAGTGAATATATTTGCCGTACTGTTTTCAGTAATGCTGTGTCTCTCCGATGGGGCTCTCACGGAGTGGTTTAAGAGCATTGTGAATACAGTCATATTCAAGTATTATCAATAGAGTCAAACCAAAACTGTTCAGTGTGTCCAAACACACATGCCAGAGCATGCTCCATAGACCAATGAATGTGGTTACATGCAATAAATATCTGCAGGGAATATCTAAGGTGTTCCTGCTGACCCTGCAGAAGGAGAGTCCCATCTTTTTGTTGACTGTGAGGGACAAAGCATCTGGCATCCCAAGTTAGATTTTTGTGCAAAATTTGCTCAGTTTATTTATCAAAATCTTGCTTTGTATCCCAAAGATCCCGCTGATGCACATTCCCTTTTTAATGTGGCCAGTGAATTTTGCGGCTCTGATACCATCAAAGAAGTGCATCGTGACTGACGGATGGGATCTTTCAAAAGTCTTTTGTTGACAGTGTCATTTTGTCACTCTGTTGCTTCTATAAAGTGATGAGTCCCAACTAAATAATCTTGATTAAAACTATGGTTTCTTGTTTGTTTTAGCCTGAAATAAAATGTAATATCAGGACTGACAATGTAACTAGTGAGTGCATAATGCTATTTAATATAATATTATAGCTGTCCTGAGTTGGTGGTGAATATCTCTACTTGGTGACAGGTGTTCCTAAAAACTCCCGATTCTGCTGAGGTTATATAAACACTTGCATAGCTCGAGCCAATCATTTGTGTTTATTTTCAATTTGAAGGTGATAGTGTTCCGATAACTTACAGTTTATACTTGCTAATGGTTTTTAGCTACTAGTCCTTACCCAACAGATACGTTTAGTTGCTGATAGGAAAAGAAATCTCCTTTACCCGTCTCCTTTGTGAGACGGGCGGAAAACACAGGCCAAAAACATGAGCCATCTTGTGCAACAGTCACGTACACGCGTCACTACAGGAGTTGGAATAAGCCTCTGTCTGTGCAATGCTGGTGACACGTGCAAAATTCAAACATAAAATTCTTGTTAGACAGTATCCATTTGCCTTTTACTGTTACTGTTTATAACAGTCACCTTTACATTTATCTTTCTCCACCTACTGAACCATCAGGGCTTGTTTTTTCTTTTTAGTCTTGACCCACCTACTTGTATGCTATTATACACACAGAACATGAGATACTAAACTTTGGAAATGAATGTGGTTTATGACAGAAATTGAAAAATGAATAGTTCATAAACCTGGAAAAGATAAATGTAAAGTATTTATTTACTCTCTGTATATATAAAACACACCCAGAGCTATACATACACATACATATGTATGAGGGATTGTTATAGCAAACAATATTAAATTAATACCTTATTTAGAGCTTTGCAAACTTTAATATAAAAACATAATTAAATTTTTACATGGCAAAATTGTAAGATCAAACCAATAACACATTAATTATTTTACTGATAACTAATAACATTTTGAGCTGGAGCAAGAATCAGGGTATTTTACAATTAGACAAAAATGCAGAATTAGAGTTCGTGGGGATTGTGCGATGGCCATAAATTCCTTTTCCTTTTCTTTTAGCCTCAAACATCTTGGAACTGATTTGCAGTATCTAGGTCTAGATAATTTTCATTGTTGGCATCATTTAACACAATGCAGGTTATTTGAAAAAGAAAAAGAGTCTTAATATACCCTTAGAGACACATAAGGGAGAATACCTATTTGTGCTAGAGCTTTACGTGAGTAAAAAATATCGGAATATAGAAAAATACACACATCGGAGGTTTAGACAAAATTCTCCTTTTGCTTCTTAGGTTTTATAGCTAGATGCAGATCCACTTTTTAAAAGTTTAATGTTTACCTTTATCTATGAAATTACTTATTTTTTATCACAGGCAATATTCTGTTGAATTCCAATTACTCATAAGTCTTTAGATAGAGAAAGTTTAAAATTCAGAACTGCTTTTGCCCCAAATCCCTAAAGCATAAGATTAAAAAATATAAAATTAAATATTAAAATATATTTAATATATTAATATTACTGCCAACAATAATTAGACAAATACTACATGTGAAAAATCTTACCCAGAAAGTTTAAGTAGAAAATTTCTATAGGTCTGTAAATTTTTTATGTAAATTTACGATAGTACGTAAGTTTTACAGGGACCGATTTAATAAAAGCACGATTCGATCACAACATGATTTTTATTTTATTTCATTAAAATTTTTTTCTAAACACAACTTCATTTTAGGTCCATGTTTATTTATAATGTTCATGTGTTCCAAATTTTTCATTCTGTTGCAATTGCAAAATGATGGTTTTTTATTGTGGTAAAAAAGACATAATAATGTTAAATTTATCATTTTAACCATTTTGGTGGTTTTAGTTTTTAGAGATGGGGGTCTCAGTCTGTTGCCCAGGCTGGAGTCAGTGGCACAATCATAGCCCACTGCAGCCAGACGCCTGGGTTCCACTAATCCTGTCCCAACCTCCAGAGTAGCTGATTTATATCCAGCTAATTTTTTTCCATTTTTTTTTTTAGAGAGTGGGTTTCTCTATGTTGCCCAGGCTGGTCTCGAACTTGTGGCCTCAAGTGATCCTTCCACCTCAGCCTCCTAAGTAGCTGGGATTACAGGATATCTTAACCATTTTTAAGAGTACGATTCAGTAGTGTTAAGTATATTCACACTGTTGTACAATTGATCTCTAGAACTTTTTCATCTTGCAAAACTGAAACTCTAAATCCATTGAACGCTAACAAAATAATCTCACTTTTAAAGAATTAACATTCACAAACAAAAAAATTCTGAATTTGCCAATGGATATTCCTTTTAATTTCAATTGGCAGTATTAAACAAATTTCCAAAGTATTGCTAAATTTCCTATTTTATTATACAACACGTTTTATTCCTAAATTTGGAATGATATATCTTTTAGAAAAAGGAGAACTCATACTCCGTACTGTTTTTCCTGAATTAGTACTGTTAGTTCCTCTTTCCTTGGCTCAGAAACCTTGATTTCTTAGACCAGGATTAAAGGGACAATTCCCACCCCCCCTTTTTTTTTAAAGAACTTTAGCCCTAGAGGAACTGTGTATGCTACTGTGTTTTTTCCAATTTTTTATTGTGTTACAGTAAAATACATATATATAATTTACTATCTTAACCATTTTTAAGTGTATAGTTCACTGGTATTAAACACCCATCATTGGATGACCATCAGCATAATCCATTTCCAGAACCCTTCATCTTGCAAACTGAAGCTACATACATATTAAACAATAACTCCCCATTCTTCCCTCCCTCAGCCCCTGGCAACCACCACTCTCCTTCAGTCTCTGTGAATTTAACTTCTTTAGATAGCTCATATAAGTGGAATCATATAGTATTTGCCCTTTTATGACTGGTTTGTGTCACCTAGCATAATATCCTGAAGGTTCATCCACATTGTAGCATGTGTCAAATTTTCCTTCCTTTTTAAGGCTGAATAATATTCCATGATGTGTATGTGCCACATTTGGTTTCTCCAGTCATCTGACAGTGACACTCTATACCCGTTAACACCAACGAAGCAATCTCATTTTGAAAGAACTAACATTCACAGGCAAAACAATTCTGAATTTACCAATGGATATTCTTTTTCATTTCAATTGGCAGTATTGAACGCTGAACACTTGGGCTGCTTCCAAGTTTCAGTTGTGGTGAGTAATGCTGCTGTGAACATGAGTGCACAGATCTCTCTGTTTCTGTGCATTTGGCTACACTAGATATCGCACGTAAGCAGAATCATACAGTGTTTGTCCTTTTGTAATTGGTTTGTTTCATGTGGCATGTCTTCAAGGCTCATCCGTGTTGCAGCACGTGTCCGAATTTCCTTCCTTTTTAAGGCTGAATGATATTCCGTTGTGGGTGTATACCGTGTTTCGTTTACACTTTTATCTGTCGGTGGATACTTGGGTGCTTCCACCTTTGGGTGTCGTGAATAATGCTGCTATAAACACGGGTGGGCAACTACCTCGAGATCCTGCTTTTAATTCCTTTGTGCATAGACCCAGAGGTGGAATCGCTGGGTCATAGGGCAATTCTGTTCAGTTTTTTGAGGAACCGCCGTACAGTTTTCCACAACGACTCTACCGTTCCACATTCCCGCCAACAGGCACAAGCTTTCCAGTTTACCCACATCCTCGCTGATACTGTTTTGTTTTTGTTTTTGTTTTTGTAGCCATCCTAATGGGTACTAGATAGCACCTCACCGTGGTTTTGATTTGCAGCTCCCCAACCCTTAGCGATGTGCAGCGTCTTTTCGGTGCCTACTGGCCGTTCGTATCTCTTCTTTGGAGAAACGAGTTACTGTATCATTTTTATCCTAGCATCTTACTGTATCTTATTCTTCAAAATGGTCTCAGGTCTTAGCACAGAAGTGAATTTTTTTCATGCTTTGAATTCTTCATCATTTACTATGACACTGCAATTTACTGGTTATTTTCGGCGGTGAATAGTGCTAACCGCTTTGGTCCCGTCTCGCCTCTCCCACTGCCGTCCCCTCTGACTGCTGAGCTACAGCCACTTCTAACTTCTTTACGTTTTCTTCCTGGTATTTACCTCTGTTTCTAATAGTGCAGATAAGCAACAATTTCTTGATTTTTCAGTTTCATACATTATCTTTTTTTTTTTTTTTTTTTTTTTTTTGAGATGGGGCCTTGCTATGTTTCCCAGGCTAGACTGGAACTCCAGGGCTCCAGTGATCCTCCCTTCTCAGCTTGTGGAATAGCTGGGACTTTAGGCATGTGCCACCATGCCCAGCTTCGATATTATCATTTCACCTGCCACCACAGCAGATTAGGATCAGCTGTCACAAGCACACAGACCCCACCCATCTACCCGCCGTCACAGGAAACACCCTTCCCTCCTCTTCTCTCTCTGCTTATCGTTGAGCCAATATAGTTGGGTCACTATCTGTGGTTAAATCCTTATTCAGTGCTTACATTACTATGACGAAGTAAACATTCATAGCTGACCCATACAGGGCTCCATAACCTCATGGCCTTTCTGGAAATAACTTTTTGTTTTCCTAAAATTAATAGTTGCTTTGTTTTTCAATTTGCTTTGTTTTGTGTGTGCCTGTCACTCACACATACCCACATTCTCCACCAGAACTCCAAAACGCCTCTCAACATACCCAACATGTCAGGCGCTGTATCAGTTGGTTAAAATACTTAGATGGCGTCCACCCCGGAGCCCACTGTCATCCATTCGTTTCAAACGTATTTATTGAGTGCCTCCTAAGGGACACGGCTGCTGTGGGGATGCAGAAACGGTTCCTACTGACGTTCCAGGCAAGTGAGTGCAGAGGGACCCGAGAGGTAGGAGATGACAGGCACTGTGAGGAGGAGGGGCGGGCGGCGGATTAGCAGCGTTGCGGGGAGGGACTGTACGGGATGATCAGAAAGGGCCTTTCTAAAGAGGTGATCCCGGCTGGGCGCGGTGGCTCACGCCTGTCATCCTAGCACTCTGGGAGGCCGAGGTGGGCGGATCGCTCAAGGTCAGGAGTTCGAAACCAGCCTGAGCAAGAGCGAGACCTCGTCTCTACTATAAATAGAAAGAAATTAATTGGACAACTAAACATATATGTAAAAAATTAGCCGGGCATGGTGGCGCATGCCTGTAGTGCCAGCTACTCGGGAGGCTGAGGCAGGAGGATCGCTTGAGCCCAGGAGTTTGAGGTTGCTGAGAGCTAGGCTGACGCCAGGGCACTCTAGCCCGGGCAACAGAGTGAGACTCTGTCTCAAAAAAAAAAAAAAAAAAAAGAGAGGTGATCTGAGCAGGGACCTAAACGAAGCAGTGGATGGAGCCCTTGCACACCTGCCGTGAGGACCTTGGGATGTTTGGTTATGAATCAAAAGTGAGACGATTCGGCACGATCACGAATTTTCAGCAGTTAGCTCACGTGCAGTTACGGAGTTAGCGGGAAATTGGCGTTAACCCGGGTAGAGTCTGGCCGGGCAAGCGCAAGGGCGTGGCCCGAAGGACGCGGTGGCGGAAGGGAGCTGTGAAGGAGGCAGTGGGCGGGAGGGGCCGGAGGGGCAACGGCGGACGGACGCCCAGAAAGCGGTGGTCCACGGGCTGGAGGGTCCCTGGGGGCTGGGGCGCGGATGGAGTGGAAATAATGAGCTGGAAAGACGGAAGGAGGTGGTCAGAGAGGCCAGTGCGTAAGAACTGAGCTTTTTAAGGAAAAAGGTGAAATGGGCTAGGACAAAAAAAACAGGGGAAAATGGCTAAAGCGAAGATGGAAGAAGACATCACTGGACGTGAGGAAGGCAAAGAGCTAAGCCGGCACGTTGGATGCTTTATCTATGGGGCAGTGAAGTCCCCAGAGTGAACACAGGAGAAGTGGCGGAGAGAGTGAGGGAGAGAGATGGTGGGGCAGGTGCTAAAACTTTTAATGAGTAAGGACAAGGGACTTTAAGGACGGCAGATGACAAAAAGGACAGGTGATGTTGCTAGTCCGATGTTGCGTGTTTCCGATGAGCGCGGTTTGTGCGCGTGTGTGTCAGGGGCAGTGGAAGGAACCCTGTCTGCAGGCAGGTATGGCGTCTGCCCGGCCCTCAGATCAGAGGCCCAGGTGGGGACACGGGCAGGGATGTGCCCTGCACAGCGGTGCCCAGTCCATGCTGCCCTGGCCACCCCCGTGCCTGGGGGTCTGTTACCCAGAGGAGATGCCTCTTCCTAATTTACCCCAAGGTGCTGTAGAGTCTGGTCAGTGGTCCTGGGTTCAAGGGGGTGACAAAAGTGGCAGCAACCATTTGCGAGGCCCGCCACACGAAACGTTCACAGGGAGAGCCAGGATTCTTCAGAGCGAGACGGTGAAGGCGAAGGGAGCATTCGGAGAAAAGGTGGAAAATGCAGGGAGTTTGCGGATGGCAGACCTGAGTCCCAGGAAATGTGGAGGAAGGCTGGGGTAAAAGCTATGGGAAGGAAATGTAGAGGTTACCGTTATAACCTTGGGGCAGGCAGGATCTCTCAAACAAGACTTTTTTAAATGCCTACAGGCAAAAAAAGAAAAAAAAGAAAAAAGAAAATCGATGGATTTCACCACAGAAAGATTTTAGTTCAATAGA
The DNA here is from genome assembly GCA_963574885.1 of Lepilemur ruficaudatus. NCBI lineage: Eukaryota > Metazoa > Chordata > Mammalia > Primates > Lepilemuridae > Lepilemur > Lepilemur ruficaudatus. The sequence goes on along the minus strand of CAUYRT010009688.1, from coordinate 13,156 downwards.
GTGCCCCATTGACAAGGTGAACAGACTAGTAGCAGTCTGGGAGAAATTTATGCAAAGCCAAGAAGAGAGTCATAGCTAGAACATTCAAGAACTCCAGCAAATCAGCAAGAAAAAATAAAGGAAACCCAATGTTCAAATGCGCCAAAGATTTCATAGATCACTCACTGAAAGGTAAGCACACCTGGCTGGTAAGCTTAGGAAGGGCTGTTTGATCTCACCAGAAATAAGAAAAATGCAAATCAAAACAACAGGCCAGGGCATGGTGGCTCACGCCTGTAATCCTAGCACTCTGGGAGGCCTAGGCGGGAGGATCATTTGAGCTCAGGAGTTTGAGACCAGCCTGAGCAAGAGCGAGACCCCATCTCTACTAAAAAAAAAAAAAAAAGAAAAAGAAAAAGAAAGAAATTAGCTGGACAACTAAAACTAAGTATAAAAAATTAGCCAGGCATGGTGGCGCATGCCTGTAGTCTCAGCTACTCGGGAGGCTGAGGCAGGAGGATCGCTTGAGCCCAGGAGTTTGAGGTTGCTGTGAGCTAGGCTGACGCCATGGCACTCTAGCCTAGGCAACAGAGTGAGACTCTGTCTCAAAAAAATAAAGAGGTACCACTTTACTAAAATCAGGAAGTCAGATGTTATCAAGTTCTTGCAAACACGGGGAGGGCCCTCAGGTCCTGCTGGTGTGGACATGAATGAGGTAGCCTGACAGTGCCCAGTGAAATGAAGGACTCGCTCCCCACGACACCGCCCACCTGTGATGCTGTGCACAGCCCTCCCTTCCCACCTCCCAGAACATTGTCTTGCAAAGGCTCATGAGGCTTAAACAACTGTCGTGTCACCACAAGGAGCGGGAAGCCAGCTGTGCCCGTCCCCAGTGGAGTGGGTGAGGAGAATGTAGAGCATGTTTGCGATGGAATGCTGATGCCGCACTCAGGAGAAACCACCCACTGGTGAGACCCCGGAGACTTACAAGTGGAAAAAAGTACAAAAAACCAGAACGTGATTATCTTAGTCCATTTGTGCTGTTATAACAAAATGCCACACACTGGATAATTCATAACAGACAGAAACTTACTGACTCGCAGTTCTAGAGTCTGGGAAGTCCAACAACAAGGTGCTGACATCTGACAAGGGCCTTCTTTACATCATCACTTAGGGGCCAGAGAGAGCGTGAGCAAGAGAACCCACTCTCAAAGCCCCTTTTAAAAAGATTTTTAACCATCCTGAGGAGCAGAGCCCTCAGGTCCTGATCACCTCTTAAAGGCCCCACCTCCCAATACCATTATATTTGCAATTAAATTTCAACATGAGTTTTGGAAGGGACATTCAAATCATTTATAGTACAATACCAGTTATGTAACTTCAAAGATATGTACCAAAAATAGGACTTAATATAGTTTCAACAATTGACATATCTAAATAAACATAGATAGTGGATTAAGGCCAGGCACAGTGGCTCACATCTGTAATCACAGTACTTTGGGAGGCCGAGACAGGAGGATCACTTGAGGCCAGGAGTTCGAGGTCAGCCTGGGCAACACAGGGAGACCTCCATCTCAAAAAAAAAACAATTGACAGAACTAAAGGAAAAATAGAAAAACCTATACTCATTATGGGAAATTATAACACTTATCTTTGTAACTGAAAGAGATTAAAAATCAATATGGATTCAGAAGATCAGAATTATAATAGCAAACTTGATCTAATTGACATATATATCCACAGCCACAGAACCCATATTCTTTTGGGGTTTTTTTCTTTTTTGAGTGAGGTCTTGCTTTGTTGCTCAGGCTGGTCTTGAACTCCTGGGCTCAAGCAATCCTCAGCCTCCGAAGCAGCTGGGATGACAGGCCCACACCACATCCAGCTATAATAGAATCCCTATTCTTATCAAATACAAATGAAATGTTTACTAAAATTGGTGATATGTCTGGCCATAAAGTAAATCTCTACATATTTCAAAGTATTAAAATCACAGAATATATATTTTAACAGCAGTGGAATTAAGATAAAAATCAATCACAAAACATAGCTAGGAAATCCCCAAATGTGTGGAAAATAAGCAATACATGTCTAAGTAACCCAAGAGACAAAGAAGAAATCACAAAGACAAACAAAAAATTTTGAGCTGAAGAATAATAAAATCGTGACATATCAAAACTTGTGAGATGCAGCTAAAACTGTGATTAGAGAGAAAATGTATAGCTTTAAATGCATATGGTAAAAAAAAGAAGAAAATCAGCCAGGTATGGTGGCTCACACCTGAAACCCCAGCTGTTTGGGAGGCCCAGGTGGGAGGATCCTTTAAGGCCAGGAGTTCTAGACCAGCCTGAGCAGCATAGCAAGACCCCATCTCTACAAAAAAAAATTTAAAAATTAGCTGGGTGCAGTGGTACACATCTTTAGTCCTAGCTTGTCTGGAGGCTGAGGCAGGAAGCTGGCTTGAGCCCAGGAGTTCAAGAGCTATAATCATGTCTCTGCATTCCAGCTTAAGTGACAGAGCAAGATCCTATCTCTAAAAAATAAAAAATAAAAAGAAGAAGAGATGAAAGGAAAAGGAGAAGGAAATCAGTCATCTAAATATTTATTTCCAAAAAGCTAGAAAATAACAACAAATAAAACCCAAAGAAAGGGAAGAAAGGATAAAGATAAAATCAGAAATTAATAATTTAGAAAACAAGTTTTGATTTTTTTGCAGAAAACAAAACCTCCGGAAAGACTATTCCAGAAAGAGAGAGAAGCAATGACCAGTATCAGGGATTGGACAGAGGGTATCACCGCAGAAGCTACAGACATTACGAAGATAATAAGAGGATATTACCAAAAACCGTGCCAATAAATTTGAAAATGGACTAATTCCTAGAAAAACACAATTTACCAAAATGGACATAAGAAGAAATAGAAAATCTGAACAGTCTTATAACTAACATAAGAATTGAATCTCATGTTAAACACTTCCAAATATTTATGGAAGAAATAATTCTAATCCCAAACAAATTCTTCCAAAGAATAGAAAAAGAATATTTTTATAACTCATTTTATGAGCTCTATGAAATCTTATTACCAAAAGGACATTAGCAGGAAGAAAAACTACAGATAATGACTCTCTCATGACTATGGACGCAAAATTCTAAATAAGATATTAGCAAATCTAATCAGCAATATGCAAAAAGGATGATGCCTCACAGCCAATTTCAGGAATGCGGAGCTGGAGTAACATTCGAGCGTGAGTCGGTGGGATTCGCATTAACACAATGAATAAAGGAGGGACCCATCTGACCATCTCAACAGATGAAGAACAAGCATTTGATAAAATTCAACATAAATTCATGATTTCAAACTCTCAGCAAATCAGCAATAGAAGGTATTTCTTTAATCAGATAAAGCCCCGGAAACTTTTCAATAGTCGAATATTGAACGCTCTCCTCTTGCGACCAGGAAAAATCACTTATAATTACAATTCCTATTCAGCCTGTCTCAGAGTCTAGCCAATGAAATAAACCGAGAATGAGAAATAAAAGTTGTAGGGATTGGAAAGAAAAAAATGAAAGTGTCATTATCCACAGACGATATAATCGTGTATGTAGAAAATCCGGAAAAATATGCAGATAGAGTATTAAAAATAACAAGTAAATTTATCAAGCTTACTGGCTGTAAGGTCAGTGTGCAAAATCAATTATGCTTTCTGTACTAGTAGCCAAGAATTATAAAATTTCAACTCTCCCCAAATAGATCTATAGATTTCATTGCCAATCAAACTCTTGACAGGATTTTTTTTTTTTTATAAAATCTGACAGGCTGATTCTAAATTTTATATGGAAAATGGCAAAGTACAAAAAGTAGTCAAGGCAACCATGGAGAAAAACAAAGCTGGAACACTGATAATTCCAGGTGTCAAGACTTATGATAAAGCTATAGTCACAAGACAGGAGGTATTGACACAAGGCAAAACACACAGACTAGTGGAACAGAACAAAGACTCCAGAAACACAACATACAATGACGATGACGCTGCAGACCAGTGGGCACACGAAACGTGGCCAGTCTGACCTGAAATGTGCTCTCCCACGTAAAATACACGCTCTATTTCGAAGACTTAATACCAAAAGAATGTAAAATATCTCACTAATAATTTTTTATGCATTATATATTGAAATATTACTTTTTATAATTGAGGTAAATAAAATATATTATTCAAATTAATTTTACCTGTTTCTTTTTAGTTGTTTTAATGTGACTACTAGAAAATTTTAAATTACATACATGACTTGTGCATTTTTTTTTTTTTGAGACCAAGTCTCACTCTGTTGCCCGGGCTAGAGTGCCATGGCATCAGCCTAGCTCACAGCAACCTCAAACTCCTGGGCTCAAGCGATCCTCCTGCCTCAGCGTCCCGAGTAGCTGGGACTACAGGCATGTGCCACCATGCCCGGCTAATTTTTTCTATATATTTTTAGTTGACCAATTAATTTCTTTCTATGTTTTAGTAGAGATGGGGTCTCGCTCTTGCTCAGGCTGGTCTTGAATTCCTGACCTTGATCGATCCTCCCGCCTCAGCCTCCCAGAGTGCTAGGATTACAGGCGTGAGCCACCACGCCCGGCCCGACTTGTGTATTTTTGACTTATATTTGTATCATTCAGCAGCTGTGCAGTAGAAGACAGCCTAGGAAAACATATTTATAACCTTGGGATAAACAAAGATGTCTCAAACAGAACACAAAAAGCACAAACTATAAAGGAAAAGACTAATAAATTAGACTTAAAGAATATGAATAACTTCCGCTCATCAAAAATGTCATTGAGAGTGAGAAACATCGAAATTAAAAACGTTTGTGCTTTTAAGGAAAACATCAAGAAAGTGAAAATACAGTGCAGAGAAGAAAATTTTTGTACATAATGTGTCTGAGATGAGTCTAGTTTCCGGAATATACAAAGAACTTTTACAATTCAACACTAGAAAAACAAACGATCCAATATAAAAATGGGGACAGGATCTGCAGAAGCAGTTCGCCAAAGAAGACATACGGATAGCCAATAAACACATGGAAAGATGCTCAACATCATTAGCCATCACAGACCCGCAAATCGAAACCAAAACGCGATACCACTCCACGCCCACCAGGACGGCCACGTGAAAAAGACAGATAAGAAGAAGAGTTGCTGAGGATCTGGAGGAATCAGAACCGCATACCCTGCTAGCGGTAAAACGGCGCAGCCACTCTGGAAGACAGTCTGGCAGCTCCTTCAATGCTTAAACACAGAGTTACCGTGTGACCCAGAAACTCCGCTCCCAAGAGAAATGAGAACATACATACGTCCACACAAACACTTGCACACAAATATTTGCAGCAGCATCACTCATAGTAGCCGAAAAGCACAACAACCCAAACGTCCCTCAACCGATGAATGGATAAGTAAAATGTGGTCTAGCCACATGATGGAACAGTATTTGGCAATAAAAAGAAATTAAATATTGATACGTGCTACAGCATGGATGAACCTTCCAAACACGCTAAGTGAAAGAAGCCGGTCACAAAGGACCATGTGTTATATGATTCCATTTGTCTGAAACGTCCAGAATAGCCAAATCTGTAGAGCTAGAACGTGGACTAGCGGTTGCCTAGGGCTGGGGGTGTGGGGTGGGTGGGTTGAGGGGTGATGGCTAAGGGTGTGGGGTTTGTTTCTGGGGTGATGAAAACGTTCTGAAATTGAACATAGTGGTGGTTGCATACCTGTGAATACGCTAAAAGCCATCGAATTATATACTCTAAATGGGTGGATGGTACGGCACGTGTACCGTATCTTCATAAAGCTGTTTAACAAATGCGTATGAAGGAAACCACAGAATGGGAGAAGACATTTGCAACATCTATAATCAGAACAGAACTCATATTCAGAAACTATACATAACTTCAAAATTAATAAGAAGAAAATAAAGACAACCTAATAAAAAAAAGCAAAAAACTTTAATAAATACAGTTGTCCCTCCACATCCATGAGGGATTCGTTCCAGAACCCCTGTCCCCCACCTATACCAAAATCCAAGGATGCTCATGTCCCTGACATAAAACGGTATAGTATTTGCATATAACCTACGCACACCCTCCTGTATACTTTAAATCATTTCTAGATTACTTATAACACCTAGTACAATACAAATGCTACATAAATTATTGTTACACTGTATTTTTTTATTTGTATTACTTTTTATTTTTGTGTTGTTTTTTCTTTCAAATATTTTCAATCTGTGGTTGCTTGAATCTGCAGACTCAGAGGGCTGATCGTGTTTCACGAAAGAGAACATCTAAATGGTCAGTTGATATACAACTATCATGTACCCATAATAATTGAACATTTAAAATCAATCAATAAATAGAGGATCAGTACATATCTGAAAAGTGCTCAACATCAATAGTCATGATAGAAACGTACACTAAAACTACAAAGAGATGCCACTGCATACCTATCAAAATGGCTAAAACAAAAAATTATTGATAATATCAAGAATTAACAAGGTTGTGAATCAACTAGCATTCTCCCACCATCATTCTGGAAAACTGTTTCAGCACTGATGAAAGCTGAACATATGAAAACCCTATGACCCAGCTGTTCCACTCCCAGGTACACAACCACTAGAAACATGTACATAGGTACAAAAAAGTTATATGCCAAAACATTTATAGCAGCATGATTCATAATAGTCCAGGACTAAAAACAATAAAAATGTCTATAGAAAGTAGAGTTTATAAACAAATTGTGGTATCATCCTATAATGGAATATGGTACAGCCATAAAAACGAATGAACTACTGCAACTCACAACAATATGGGGGGCTGTCATAATGCATAGAAGAAGCCAGTCACTAAAGAATTCATGGATTGTATAATTCCATTTATACAATGTTCAAAAATTAAGCAAGATTAAACCATATTGTTTGGAGATAAAAGCTTAGACGGTAAAATTCTAAAAGAAAAGCAAGAGGCCGGGCCCGGTGGCTCGCACCTGTAATCCTAGCACTCTGCGAGGCTGAGGCGGGAGGATTGCTCAAGGTCAGGAGTTCGAAACCAGCCTGAGTAAGAGCGAGACCCCGTCTCTACTAAAAATAGAAAGAAATTAATTGACCAACTAAAAATATATAGAAAAAACTAGCTGGGCATGGTGGCGCATGCCTGTAGTCCCAGCTACTCAGGAGGCTGAGGCAGAAGGATCGCTTGAGCCCAGGAGTTTGAGGTTGCTGTGAGCTAGGCTGACACCATGGCATTCACTCTAGCCTGGGCTATAGAATGAGACTCTGTCTCAAAAACAGAAAGAACAGAACAGCAAGGGAGTATGATGACAAGCACACAGAAACTGCGCTTCCGGGGCCCTGACAATGTTGCACTTGTCAACTGGAATAGTGGCTACATGGGTTTTTACTTTGTGATAAATCATTGAGCTAAACATTTGTTTTGCATCCTTTTCTGTCTGCATATTATATTTGACAATTAAAATTTTTAAAAAGACTGTTTATTGGCAAGGAAACATATTCCTGAAGAATCATGAATATGAAAAAAGTTTACAAAACTGTTTATATGGCATGGTCTTAGTTTTACTTTATGAATATATATTTCTACACATTTATACAAATTAAATGACCCAATGTGAGATGGTAGCTATCCCTGCTGCAATCACAAGTTTGGTTTTTTTCCTTAGTGCCTGCGTATTTCTGATCTTTCTGTAATAAGCCTTTATTGCTTTTCTAATAAGAAATAAAGTCATTTTGTAGTATTGACCTGGGAATAAACCAACAGATCAATAGAACAGAATGGAAAACTGAGAAAGAGACTCAATAGTTGTAAGAATTTGATGTGTGACAAAGGTGGGATCTGGAATCAATGGGGAAAAGATGGGTAGCTCGATACATTTCATTGGTTCAACTTGCTAACGATCTGGAAGATGAAGTTAAGCCCTATCTCACCCCAGATGCTAAATAAACCCCTATGTCATTTAAAAGCAAACAAAAAATGTGCACCTTTTATGTTTTTTAAGTAAAAACATGAAAGTTTTAGAAGAAAATTATAAGCAAATAATTCCATAATCTTGGAGTGGAGAAGGCCTTTCTAAGCCCAGTAACAAAGTTGGCAAGCACAAAGTAACACACTTGACCATATAAAAATATAAATACACACATGCAAAAGTTCACAAGAATGGCTGTACAACACCTAGGATAAATTTAACAAGAACCATGGACTGCCTGTATTACAAAAACTATAAAACTTTGCTGGAGGACATAAAATACGACCTGGAAAAATAGAGAGCTTGGTAGACGGTAGTAGTATCTATTCACTGTAGTTTTGCTTATATTTACAAAAGAGAGAGAAGCCGGGTGTGGTGGCTCACGCCTGTCATCCCAGCACATCGGGAGGCCAAGGCGGAAGGATTGCTTGAGGCCACAAGTTTAAGACCAGTCTGACAACATAGCAAGATGTCCTCTCTACAAAAAATTTTAAAAATTAGGTGGGCCGTGGTAGCACACCCCTGTAGTCCCAGCTCTTTGGGAAGCTAAGGCAGGAAGATCGCTTGAGCCCAGGAATTCAAGGTTACAGTGAGCTATGATGATGGGGCTACTGCACTCCAGCCTGGGCAACAGAGCAAGACCCTGTCTCTAAAAAAACAAAGAGAGAGAGAGAGAGAGAGGAACCCAAATGTTCATGAGTAGATTAATTCTCTGACTGTCCCACAGGGCGGCCCTCTACCTGCAGAGACCGCCCCCCTGCCCCTTCCTCTCACACGCCCCAAGCCTGGAGGGGGAGGAATTGCTAAGCCTTGATTGGGCCCCGTTTAGCAGGGTGGGGTCACTGTGTTATCTTGTCTTCCCGGGGCTGCCTCTCCCTGCAAGCCCCTGCGTTCTAGCAGCTCCCATGCTGCCTTAGGGGTCAGGCCTGCTGCCTCACCTGCCCTCACGCTGGCGTCTGCCGATCAGCTTCCTGTTCCTTTACCTTGGGGCTGGCCAGATTCCCAGACTCAGCCCAGGCTCTGCGCCCCCAGTCCAGCCACTACCCCAGAGCCCTGGCTGAGGCTGCGGCAGACGTGGCCAGGCCTGCTGGTTCAGACTGTCCTAGGCCTCTTGACCCGGAAGACAAATGACGATGCCTGTGCACGTGGTTGCTGTGCTACTGCAACAGGAAGTGTCTCACCGTCACTTTATAATGAGAGGACACTATGGCAATGTGGCACCGGGGTGTAGGAAGAAATTGACCCACAAATCCAGATTCTCGATCTGGATGATGTAGTTAAAAGCCATTATAAACCAGCTTGGAAAGGTAGAACAGCATAGTGATTAAGAGCACAGATTTCAGACTGCCTGGGTTCAAATCCGGGTTTTACGTTTGCTAGCTAGCTGTGTGACTTTTGACAAATCACTTAACCACCCTGTGCCTCCATTTTCTCCTCTGCTAGAGAGTAGTGTATTAAAATGCGGTTATGATAGTATCTACCTTCCAGGGCTCTTATGAGGATTAAACGAGGTGGGATGTGTAAAGCATGCCTAGACCTGCCCCGGCACAGAGCAACTCCGTAAGTGGTGATGTGATCATTGCAGTAGAATCAAGGAAACTCAGAAAACCCCTGCCCGGGCAGAGCTCCAGCCTGGACAGGCTGGCCACCCCAGCACTTCTCCTCAGAGACACGTAGGAAACTGGAAACCCCCAGCCTGTCGTCACCCCGCGGGGCCTGCTGAGACCAGCCTCCCGGGTGCTACCTGCAGTCAAGTGGAACCGGAATGAGACAGAAGCATCAGCGTGCACATTTTGTGCCGGTTCTCAGACCCAGGCCTCTCTGCTGCCAGGCATTTGCTCAGCTAATGACGAAATGAATGATGCTTGATCCCCATTTGGCGGCTGATCCATGTACACAGGCTCCTTTGGGAACCTTTCTGGCAATTGGCAAGTGCAGCCTTCCAGGGCTGCCTGGCTCAGGACCAAAGGCTGGCTGCCCGGCCTTCAAGATCCCACTTCCAGCCCATTCGGGGCTGACGTCTGAAGATGCCACCGTGTGTTGTTTACTGGAAAAGCAAAGGGCAGAACAGTGTGTCTAATGTGATTACTGTTTAAACTGTACATGGAAAAGCATTTTTTTTCTTTCTTTTCTTTCCTTTTTTTTTTTTTTTTTTGTTGTTGTTGTTGAGGCAGGGTCTCACTCTGTCACCCAGGCTGGAGTGCAGTGGTCCGATCACAGCTCACTGCAGCCTTGAACTCTTCGGCTCAAGCAGTCCTCCTGCCTCAGCTTCACGAGTAGCTGGGATGATTACAGGTGTGCACCACTACACCCAGCTAATTAAAAAAATATTTTGGTAAAGACAGGGTCTTGCTATTGCCCAGGCTGGAGATTTTTTTGTTTGTTTGTTTTTCTTTTTTGAGACAGGGTATTGCTCTGTCTCCAGGGCTAGAGTGCAGTGGTGTCATCATAGCTGACAGCAACCTCTCTCTCCCAGCCTCAAATGATCCTCCTGCCTCAGCCTCCTGAGTGGCTAGGAATACAGGCATGTACCACCACACCCAGGCTATTATTATTATTATTATTATTATTATTATTATTATTTTCTGTAGAGACGGAATCCTGCTATGTTGCCTACGCTGGTCTGGAACCCCTGGCTTCAAGCAATCCTCCTACCTCAGCCTCCCAAAGGTATTTTTTATTACTGTTATTTTTAAATTTTTGTTTGAAATTTTTTTTTCGAGACAGAGTCTCACTCTGTTGCCCTGGCTAGAGTGCCGTGGCATCAGCTTAGCTCACAGCAACCTCCAATTCCTGGGCTCAAGTGATCCTCCTGCCTCAGCCACCCGAGTAGCTGGGACTACAGGCATGCGCCACCATGCCCGGCTCATTTTTTCTATATATTTTTAGTTGTCCAATTAATCTATTTCTATTTTTATTAGAAACGGGGTCTCACTCTCGCTCAGGCTGGTCTCAAACTCCTGACCGTGAGCGATTCTCCCACCTCGGCCTCCCAGAGTGCTAGGATTACTAGCCACCACGCCCGGCCTGTTTAAATATTTTTGATCCATCATTGGTCAAAACCAAGAATGCAGAATCGCCGGATACAGAAAGTCCCTGTATTTCACAGTGGTTACCTCTGGGTTGGTTTTCCCAGGGAGGGGGTGGGTGTGTGTTTGCTGTAAACCATCGGAATTGTTTGAAATTTTCCTAAAAAGCACATGCAACTTTGACTTTTTTAAAAAAAATAAAGATTTTTTTCAATAGACATCAAATCACAGGAAAATATAACATATATAGCAGACAAGGCATTAATATATATGTGATTATGAGTAGAAAAAATAGCTACAGAGAATAGAATGAAACAGCAGCAGTGGTTATCCCTAGAGGAGAGCTTAATAGGATATTTCAATTTTCTTCTTTACTCTTTCCTATATTTTTTAAACATTTAGCAATAAAATGGATTATACTTCTCTAGTCAGAAAAAGATCATTTTTTAAATTAAAGGGAAATACAATAATAAAAATAGATAATTAAAGAAAAGATGTGAATGGGAACCAGAAAGCTTAAAAGGTTTGAAAAAATAAATGAGAAAATGAAATCACGTAGAAAGGAAAAATAATTGGCAACAATACAAATCAAAACAATAAGATATACTGGTTGGTGCAAAAGCAATGTTGGTTTTGGACCAGGAATTTTAAATCATTATAACAGGCTCAAACACATCTTTATTAATCAAAATAGGAACCATTGCAATCAACACATTTTTGCCAACGAGAAATAAGTTTGTTCATTAATGTAACGTGAAAATCCATGCGTCAGGATTTGACAAATTCTTGGGAAGCATGTTCTGCATCCCGCTGCTGGTGGAAGCATCTTCCCTGCAAAAAGCCGTCGAGATGCTTGACGAAGAGGTAGTGGTTGGTGAGAGGTCAGGTGAATACAGCGGATGGAGGAAAAAATTCGTAGCCCGATTTGCTCAACTTTTGAAGCGCTGGTTGTGCGGCGTGAGGTCGGGCGCTGTCGAGGAGAATCGGGCCTTTTCTGTTGACCAACGCTGGCTGTGGGCGGTGCAGTTTTCGGGGCATCTCATCGATTTGCTGAACACACTTCTCAGACGTCATGGTTTCGCTGGGATTCAGAAAGCTGCAGTGGATCAGACCAGCAGCAGACCACCAAACAATGACGATGACCTTTTTTTTTTTTTTTTTTTTTTGAGACAGAGTCTCACTTTGTTGCCCGGGCTAGAGTGAGTGCCGTGGCATCAGCCTAGCTCACAGCAACCTCACACTTCTGGGCTCAAGCGATCCTTCTGCCTCAGCCTCCTGAGTAGCTGGGACTACAGGCACGCGCCACCATTCCCGGCTCAATTTTTTTCTATATATATCTTAAGTTGGCCAATTAATTTCTTTCTATTTTTAGTAGAGACGGGGTCTCGCTCTTGCTCAGGCTGGTTTCGAACTCCTGACCTTGAGCGATCCTCCCGCCTCGGCCTCCCAGAGTGCTAGGATTACAGGTGTGAGCCACCGCGCCCAGCTGACCATGACCTTTTTTTGGGTGCAGGTTTGGCTTTGGGAAGTGTTTTGGGGCCTCTTCTCAGTCCAGCTCCCGAGCTGGTCGGCGCAGGTTGTCGTGTAAAATCCACTTTTCATTGCACATCACAATCGGATCGAGAAATGGTTCGTTCCTGTTGTGCACAAGGAGAGGAGAGAACACTGCAACACGACGGGTTTTTTGATTTTCGGTCAGCTCACGAGGAACCCACTTACCGAGCTTTTTCGCCTTTCCAATTTGCTTCAAATACCCAGCGACCGAACCACCCTAGAACGGTTGACCTTGAGTTCTTCGGCAGCTTCTCCTGTACTTGTAAGAGGATCAGCTTCCATGATGTCGCTCAGCTGGTCGTTGTCAACTTGCGCTTCCCATCATCAAGGCTCTCGTCTCCTTTGCAAAACTTCTCGAACCACCACTGCTCTGTGCTCCCGTCAGCAGATCCCGGCCAAACGCACTGTTGATGTTGTGAGCTGTCTCCGCTGCTTTATGACCCGTTTTGAACTCAAATAAAAAAATCGTTCAAATTTGCTTTTTGTGTAACATCATTTCCATAGTCTAAAATAAATATAAAACAGAAAGTAGCAAGTCATTAGCAAAAAAACATAAAGCAAGAAATGCACATCAAAATGAT
>CAUYRT010009686.1:0-47243 GCA_963574885.1 Lepilemur ruficaudatus | reverse complement strand
TGATCCACAGGCCTGATTAGGTTACCTATCAGGGCAACTAAAGTTTGCCATGTGAACAAGTTCCAGTCTCATTGGAAGAAATTCAGATCTAGCTGTCTTTTACAGACTGGTGAGTTTGCGTTGCCATTTCATGGCTAGAGTTCTCCGATAAAATCTATTAGAACTTTGTGTGAGGGTGTATGCATGTGAGAGTGTATATGGTTAGGTACGTTTTCTGTATGTCCATGTATTACATGTTTGTGCTTACATGGTTCCGGACTGGCTTAAAAATAAGAGAGCGCTCATAAAAATTAAACCCAAATGCTTCATGTGAATTTAGTAATCTTTGGTAAATAAGCTGGGTTACTATTAAAAAAATAAAAAGGTGTCATTAGTAAAGTAATAGTAAAAATGTTTTCAAATTGTCAGCATACATTTGTTTTTGCCTGGGTTTTACTGGACATTTTTATGTTCTTTTTTTCTCCCTTTTTTTTTTTTTTGAGACAGACTCTCACTTTGTTGCCCAGATTAGAGTGCCGTGGCGTCAGCCTAGCTCACAGCAACCTCAAACTCCTGGGCTGAAGCGATCCTTCTGCCACAGCCTCCCGAGTAGCTGGGACTACAGGCATGAGCCACCATGCCCGGCTAATTTTTTCTATATATATTTAGTTGGCCAATTAATTTCTTTCTATTTATAGTAGAGATGGGGTCTCACTCTTGCTCAGGCAGGTCTCGAACTCCTGACCTTGAGCAATCCACCCGCCTCAGCCTCCCAGAGTGCTAGGATTACAGGCGTGAGCCACCCCACCCGGCCACAACTTAAAATCTCAAGACAAAGGCCTTGTTTGATTCAAGGAGTTCATTCCAAGGAGATACTCAACACTGGATTGACCTTGATAGTTTGTACCACCTGAACATGTGAATTGACATCATGGTCATGAATGATTTTTATAATCTAGTTTTCTTTTTAATGAGTAGGGTTTTGTTGTTTTTGCATTCTCGTTCATCTTCTTTTCCCAAATGAAGATCAATTGTGTTTTCCTACCTAATTTTAAATAAGCAAGGTAAATATTGTCAAAATTCTTGAATAAGTAAATGGTAATAATAAGCAGAAATGCTAAGGATATTGGTTAGAATTCTGAAGGCTGTTTATTGCCTCCTTTGTGAAATAAGTCATCTTATTGAGAAGTTTTGATTTATGTTTTTTGTACATCTCTCCCTTTAATCTCCTCCACATTTTCCTCACAATAATTCACTAAACACAGGACAGCTCTGAAGGGTTCTCGGATAGTTCTATTTTGCAGCCCCCTTCCTCTCACTTCTGCTAAATCTTTCATAAAAGGTAAATCTTATTCCTATTGGGGCACAGGTGAGGATGTGTATTTGTCGAATACCTATTAACCTCATACATCCATACTCATAGTCCAAGCAGGTGAAGTTTAGTTTTTGGTAATAGCACTTTAATATAGAAGAGGGTATATCCCGGGTATCTTTTTTTCCATTGTCATTTCATGTTTTTCTTCATCTGCAGGTTCAACCTAATTTCCTTTCAATGAAAGAGTGGGTTTCCATGGTGCTTGATACTCTCTTGGTCATTGTGGATAGCCATTACCAACCCAGAGGACGACTTTTATCCTGGTTTTATTATGTAAGTACAAGAAATGAAAAATGATCAGAAAACTCAATGGTTGACTCTTCTGACTTCAGCTGTACACATGAAATCCATGATACAGTGTAAATAAGTCTCAGCCTCGGCTGTGTGGTAAAATCACTTGGGGAACTTTAAATATATGTATTTTATATATGTATATACACACACACACACACACACATATAAATACTGGTGTGTATATAAAAGAAACACTGATGTGTAGGCCCCTTCTCTGATTTAATAGCTCATGATTGGTCCTAGGCATCAGCATGTCAAAAGCTTGCTAGGTATTCTATTGTATAATCAGGATCAAGAGCTACAGTTGTAGTAGAATAAATAAACATTGGCTGAGTTTCTATTCATAGTTTTTTCATTCCAGGGTATGTAACTATAGATAGTTCACTTAACATCTTTGAGCCTTATGGTCCTTATTTGCAAAATGAGGGGATTGAACAATAACATCCGCAGTGATTGCAGCCCTTACTCCACCCCTTATTATTAATAGTTTTGTGACTGTTGACTTTGACACTTAACTGCCATCATTCTTATTTTCTTTACCTGCAAAATGAGAGTAAAAATTAATGTGTTGCCAACTTTTTAAAAGATTGTAAAGATCAAATTGTATAATTTATGTAAAAGTGTTTTGAAAACTGTGAAATACTCATGTAAATACAAAGTAATGTGGGTGATTATAAAAAAAAAAAACTGTTACCCAATCAATCTCTATCTTCATGCTTATATCCTAAGATTTGAAGCAAAATTAGAAAATACTTTTTTCGTCTAGGTTTCCCTTTCCCTTTATTGGTTGTAATGTGTGCTTTATTTCTACCTGCGTAGAATTATTTTGGTTCTACCCTATCACTGTCCATTGCTTAGGGAATTATAATGATCATGGGACAATCAGCTGAGTGGCAGAGGATTATAGTTGATTTGAATAAAAATATAGCACAGATCCTGAACTGTTGCTAAGATCACGAATTTAGCCTGAAACCCCATTGCCTGAAGTCCTCTGTACATTTTGTGTGCCTCTCTCCTCTTGCCCTTGGAAGGACCTGGTATGTATTCATCTGAGGTTTGGGTCTGGAGCTAGATTTTTAACCATACTTGAGATCAAAAATGACTTACCAGATAATGTAGAATTAAATTGGAAGGTAGATATTGCTCAAAAAAGTAATTTCTTTATGATGATTTGCTTTCTGTCAGAAGTGTTCTTATTTCTTTAATGGTGGATGAAAACTCATTTAGAAGCTTATGTGGAGGTCCTTGTAATAACTGTCTGGTTCAGGTATTCACCAGAACAGGACATTGTATGAAATTTCTAATATGTTGTTTAGTTCTTGCAAACCAGTAACAATAATCTCTTTACTAGCCAGCTCAGAGTTGCCTTTTACCTTCGTGATTTTTGTATTATTGTACTTTTCAAAACCCTGTTTCAAAAATCACTTCCTTTATTTCCTGTGTGCTAGCAGCTGGGTCATTTTGAGTAGCATTGTCATTACAGTAGTGCTATATTAGCTTACAGTGTAACTTAGTACATGTTTGATTTTTATCCTTAAAGTACTAAAGCTTAGAGAGACAATGGGCCTAGAATTAAAAACACATTTTAATGTGCTTTGACTGCAAGGGACAGCACTGCCTTTATGGTGTGTCTGAAAAGTTAAAACAGATAATAATGAGGAATGATAAATGGGCTTTCTTCCCCACTTGACATATTTTTAAATGTATATAATGTCTGGTAGAGCTCTCTAACATGAGACTCTTGTAGAAGCTGTTCATATTCAGCTGCCCTGTCATTTTATTAGGGCTGTTATTCATTTCTTTTTCCCATAATTACATATAGAAAGGGGCATATAGAGCTCTCCATTTCATTTTGAATAGTTAGTTATTGCTTTGTAACCAACGGCTTTTAGGATTTCAACTTCCTTTTTAATTAAAAGGAATTAACCCCCTGTAGGAAATAATCCATCTACTGGGAAGTGTTCCCACCAAAAATTTTGGGAGATGTGCCAGTGGATCCCTGCACTAAACTTGTTACTCCATACTAAACTTAAACACTTTTTCCGCCCTTTTCCTTTCTTTCTTGGAAAACTCCTAGCTTTCTGGACACTTAGAATGTGGCTGGGTGGTTTGTCCAAGCTTGGATAGCTTCACTTTGGCTTTTTCAATGTATATACATGTGGGGCTTTAAAAACACTGAAATTATTTCAAGCTTTATAGTGAAGGAATTCACAGCCTTTAAAAGGAAGACACTTATAATTTGGTTTTTTTTTCAAATTTAAAAGGACATTATTAACCAATTGCTTAGTAGCAAATTATTTCATTAAGAGTAAAAACAAACTCTAGATAAACATATTTAGATTTTTTTAAATTATGATTTATTTTTGACAGGGGTGGATCTAAGGGAAGCTTGTATTCTATGATGCTTTTGTGATAGGTATGCTTCCTTCATATTTTAAACAAAAAGCTAACCCCCTCTTTTCTTTCTTTGGCCTGTCCTAGAAATCCTACTCTGGCGAAAACACAGCGAGTGCCATTGCCCGCTCTGCTGCTGCCACGGCTTTGTCCCTCCTTGTGCCAGTTTTCATTATCTCTTGCAAAGAGAAGGTTGAGGAAATCCTGAGCATGCTGACTGCCAGGTTACCTGGGAAACCAAGTGCTGATGAGTCTCAAGCCGTGCAAATCCACATGGGCCTTGCTTTGGGGATGTTTCTCTCTCGCTTGTGTGAGGAGAAACTCAGGTACAGTTTATTAAAATATTCCTGCTTCTCTTTGTGATTTTTGGAGAAGGATTTGCATCCATATGCACAAAGGCATAAACATTGTATCTGAGCAATATGTGGTAGCTAAACTTTTTGACATGGGAAAGTTGATCCTTTATTCTCTTTTATGGGTAAATTTAGCTTCTAAAATACCATCATAGAAATATATTAATGTATTTTAAGGATTGCTAGTATTAAAGAGATTCATTACTTGAAAATCATTTCAAGATGAAAGCCCCGGGTACATCTGTGTAATAGGCATAAGAAAAATTCTAATCTTATGTGCTATAAGTAAAGAAAAGCTGCTTTTTTCTGGTTTATATGGGATGAAAATAATTGCTGATCTTTTCCTGATATCACTGTAAAATGGGGAAAGACTGGTGTATCCCTGGTGCCTGAGGGGTGTTGGAAGTCACTGAATCACCTGAGAACTGCATGTACCCAGCTTTAAATATTGCTTTTATCCTGTGCCCTGGCTACATTTTTGTAATCCTTAAAGAGTCTTAATCTGTGCATATTATACTGTGTGCTTTATTTGGTTTGATTGCTCATTTTGGGGCTGTTAGCTTTACCCTTGAATGGAGCTAATGGAATATCAAAGACCCAGGTGGAAAATTCCACTAAATGGGAAAGTTTTCTTATGCATGAATCTACTTTAGTTTTGTGGTTCATAGTGTTTATTCTTTATTTTATAGCAAATTTTTGAATTTTATGTATCCACATTGACTGTAGTGGGCTACAGCATGAATATTTGCTTATCATGAATATTTTGATACCAATGACTTGGAAGTTAGCCCTGTTTTCCTACACTGGAAATAGGATAGTAGAGAGAACCACCCTGTTGTGATGTCCTTAAATGTCCCTGGCTGGCAGAAATTAGCTGTTCAAAGGCGAGAACTGGTATTGGTGTCTATAAACTGGATGACATTTTTCTGTATTTATTTCAGTTTGAAACCAGTGGTTAAGTTTACATTTGTGATTTACATAATTTTTCACAAACACGAGTATGTAAAACTTGAGAATTGCTGTTGATCTGTGGAAATACTGTATTTCAGATGATCATTTTCAGCTCTTGGAAACATCTGTCAGATAATAGAAATGCTTGGGTTAGTCTTTTCAATCGTAAGTGAAATATATCCAGAACATTTGTTTTGTTCTGTTCAGCAGCATTAATACATATAGGGCTGGCTCTAGATAAGAACCAAAAACTGCCCTTTGCATGGAATTTGACTGTTCTGCATCTTGTGTGTGTGACAGAACACAAAGTATTTTTAAAAACTGGAAACTTGGAAGTTATTTTTTTCCCTTTGCTACTGTGCTACAAATGAGCGTCTCCTTGCCATCTGTGTTCCTGCTTGCTCTTCGGTATCTTTTCAAGCAACATGTTTTACAACTAAAAATGAGCCATGGCAGTTTAATTGTAGGCAACTCATTTCATCCTACCCTGGCTCTGGCTCTCTTCTTCATCAACTTAAGATGAGCTACTGCTGGTTTTAGGGCCAATAGCTTGCATTTGTGGTTAATTTCATCATTCTGCCTGGAGAAATCTATGGTGGGTTCCCCCAAAACACTTGTCCGTGGTTCCTAGCTTGCCTGCCACCCTGTCTGTCTTACTTGAATTTGCACCTGCAGGAAATGCAGGGCAAGGATACCAGGAAGCTCTTCCCATGTCTGAGCACCCCCCAGAGTAACTGCAATTTAATTTTGCCCTAACATTCCTGTGCTTGATTGCATCCTCCTCCTCCTTAGGGCTGCTATACTTCTTAGTACTGCCACTGCTAGTATAATTATTCGTGGCTTCCACCTTCTGAATTTGTTGGAGCAGAGGAATCTGAAATATTTGCCTTTTGGTGCTAAGAAATGTTTTATTAGGTGATGACAATGTCAACAGATAATGACATTTTTGGAGAAAATTCTCCTTTTTTTCCCAAAACTAAGTATTTTGAGAGCTATTGATTCTGAATAGGTAGTGGGACATCAAATAAGTGTCCCAAAATGACCCCTTAATGGGAACAGGATTAGGACATTACGTTGGGTCTCAGAGAATGAAAAATCACCTTGTAAAAGACAATTATGACAATCCATTTTTTGCTAAGGCTTATGAAAAAGTCTCCTGAGTTTATGTTCTAATCTAGAATTTATTCAGAAAAGTACTGTATGTTATTTCAAAGCTGCTTCTGTCATAAACCCCAGAGAATGCAAGCATGATCTCTTTAACATTTGTTTAGGATATTTAAGTATATTTTACTCCAGAGGACAACTTTAATAGGATTTATTTAGTTAAAGCTATTAAACTCTGTGTGTGATGTGAGGAGTGTGTGTGTGTGTGTGTGTGTGTGTGTGTATGTGTGTGAGAGAGAGAGAGAGAGAGAAGTGAGAGGTGTGTGTGGGGTTCTCATTGAGAAATGAGAGGTGTAATCCTTCACCTCAGGTAAAATTGCTATAGTCTTGGTTTGGGAAGACATTTTTAAAAGTTTTCTCTGCCTGGTTATCATTCCTGGGGCTGCATTCCACTTAGCACGATCTGAGGCCACAGTGTGAGAGTTAAGATGTAGAAACCCCTTGATAATAAAGTGTCAATGATGAAGCCCACAAATCTGCCTGAAAAAACAGCCATAAGCTACCTTTTGAGTTTTATTTTACTGTACAAGTCATAATTTTCACTAAGACAATTAGAAAAACCACGTCAATTATTATATAAAAGCAGAAAAACATAGGACTAGGATTTTTTTTCCTTTTTAAAAAATGTAAGTAAAGCAATAGAATTTATAACCTCCTCTATTGAGACATGAAATCAAAAGTGACAGTCTTTTCAAAGAGAAAGAGGTTTGGAATGATTATTGAGAATATCAGCTTAATAGGTTTTTAAATATTCTGAAGAAAAGCAGTTTAGCATTCTTAGAAATATTTATTTAGAATTCTGAGGTCTTTTTTATTTTTAGATGATTTAAAATTTGAACAGGCTGAGAAAAATCAAAAGTAAGAGTTTTAGGCTTTATTGGCTTACAAGTAGTTATACTGTTCAGAAACCCAATTATTGAATATTTTCTCAGACTAAGTTTCTGTGCACATATGTGAATCACCAATATTGTTACTTTTGTTGTTTTAAATAAATATTGGCATTTCTAGTATAATATTGAGAGCAAAATATTTTATATTGAGTATTTTAGACAGTTAAATGATTTTATATAATTAATTTTTTCCTCCTTGCACTTTATCCAGTGATATATCTGGCCAACAGATGAACCTTCTTCTGATGAAGTCTTTGGATGCCCTGGAAAATTGCTGCTTTGACACTAGTCTTGAATATAAGTATGTTGTTTCTATTTCCTCTCTAACAGATACAATACTTAGAGATTGGTTTCTACACTGCCATAAACCTTGCATTGCTGTAGTGGAATATTTGTAGGACCTGATCTTGAATTCCTTTGCAAAGAATTTTCAATAATAAATAATGAAAAAACTTGTAATTAAAGCTTATTCGTTCTGAAAACCGTATTTCAGCAATAGACAATTTGCTTAAATTTAAAGCAACATATGCTATTTTGCAGTTTAGTCTTTATATTATTACTAAGACCATGTGAGGCATTTATCTGGGGACCTGGATGCATGACCTAACTAATCTTTTTAAAGATCTGTTGAAACCATTTGAATTTGATTGGGCTAAGAGAGCCTTTGGCTGATGATTTATGTTTCCCTGTGAAATCCAGCGGCTAAGGAATCGAAATGCAAAAGGTTACACCAGGGATTCCCAACTTGCTTAACATCAATAGATCCTCCTCCCTCCCCCATCGACCTCATACTTCTTAAAAATTTTGTCTATTAAATATTGTAAAATTTATTCTCATTCCAGTAATGAAAGATAACAAAAATGCGGAAGAATAATCAGAAAAGAATACTAAGAAAAACGGTGTTAAACATACTGTTCATTGAGAAATTTAGTTTCAATTAGTCTATGTGACTTGTGTGGGTGAATATATGGCATTGTCACTCTTTCTGAAATATTGACATTGTTGAGGACCTACGTAGTCTTTTGGACTTCCCCATGTTTTGTAACCTCAGGTTCGAATCCTCTGAGGTTCACCCTTACTAGGGAACCCAACAGTTTATAAGCACTAACCTCCAATTTAACTCATTTACCTTTTACTATTATGGACACTGTTCAAATATGAATTTAATCAGTATTTACATTTCTGGCCTAGGAACTTACAATCTAAAGCTACATTCATACCAGCTATTAGGTATGGCTCAGACTAACAAAAGAGTAAATGAAATGGTAGAGGTAGCTGCATGTATAAAGGATTTCATCACAAATAAAGTCAAATGTCTCCTCAGTAGGTGGTAGTTATGGGATCTTCTTTCAGTTATAGGCTAAGATTGAATAGGAACCATTGACACTTGCCCAGTTTATCAGGAAACAGTTTAGGGATCAGGTGACATCTTAAGAGTGTAGTTTGTGGGAAAAGAAAGAGTTTGGTGATATGGTTTGAAGTCTCTTGAATATAGAAAAATAATTAATGAGAAAGGTAGGGACATTTTACTGTTATTTGGGTCTGATAAAGAGTTGTCATTTTGTGCCTAATTCATGCATGGGTATTGTTGCCTTTTACAACTAAGAAGTAAGGTATTTTTGTCTCCCTTTCCCTCCTGCCTGCCTCTACCCACTCCCAAAGATGTTCATCACAGTTGTAGCTCAGGGTGTTATAAAGTTGGGAAGATTTTGAGATGAAAGGCTGCAAACTTTCAGCCAGTTGGAATAATTAGGAAAGACTTTCAGGTATTGTCTCCATTAGTTTGCAGGAAAGTCGTTTGAACATAAGAAGGACCATGGGATAACTGAATTACCCACAGTGTAGATATTAAGGCACTTAAAAACTTCATTTGTCTAAGCATTTTTAACTTTAAAATTTATTTTTATTACTAATAAGATTCCTATTTCTTCATTCTTACCTTCTTAAGAAACTAATGAACAATTATATCGTGAGAGGGAAGGGTGGGTCTAGATAGGGAACCTTTCCTGCCAAGGAAAGTAAATAGGGCCATCGGAAACTTCCTTGTCCATTTAGCAAAATTTTGCTTGTCTGTCAGAGCCCAGTTAAAAGGTCTGGTCCTTCCAGAAGCCCTTCCTCTGTCCTCTCCAGGCTGTTATTCCTACAGTTAATGAAGTTTAGTTATTTCGTTATTCCTAATGCTTTGTGGATGTCAGTTTTTATGTAATTCTCTTTGGTTTCAGGTGCAACTAATAATACTGATCATTTGCGTGCTGAGCCAGGCATTTCCACATCTTTTTCTCATGTAATTACGTCCTTGTCACAACCTAAATACTATACTAAAGCAGGAATCCTCATCACTTTGATTTATAGATAAAGAATTTGAGTCTCAGATAGACTTGTTCAAGGTTACATGCTTAATAAGTGGCAGAGCTAGGAGAGGAACCCAGGTCATTTGACTTTAAAACCATTTTTCTTTCTCTTGCATAGTACAGTGTGGAGAACACATTTCAATAGAAAGAAAGCAATTTGATGCTTGATAGTATGGTGTTTGTTATTTATTTTTTTCTGACATGCAAGTGTTACCCACCGTTTAAAAAAAAAAATTCTTTTTTCTGCTTTTCTAAGAAGGCCAGGCCTGAATGCCTAGCTCATGGCATAAAGTCTTCCCCTGTCTAATGAGATTGCAGAAGTCTAGGGCAGTCTTCCCTCAAGTGAAATAGTGGAAGCGTTACTGGGAGGTGGTTAATAGATCTGGGAGCATGCTACCTCAAGTGATAGAATTCACCCAGAGCAAATTCACCACGCTTCCCTGATTTAATGAACCTGTCTCTGCTGAGTGAACCCAGCACCTGGGCTGGCTGGTGTTTTGGTCCTATCATTAACATTTTGCTGCCATCTAGTGGCAGTTCATTGTGCCATTGTGATCCTCACAGCCCTAGCTGTAGTCATGCTATCCATCAACCACCTGAGCTTCGGTTAATTACTATTGAGCTTTTACAAATACGATAACATTTGTATAGCGCTTTGTAAAGGGCAAAGCGCTATACAAATGTTAACTGTTATTACAACTAATTATTAGATGACCTAGTACTTAATCTGCAGGATTGCCTACAATAAACTAGGAAATTCAAGATTCATCTCTGGTTAATTTTTGAAAAACATACTGTTCTGTCTCAGTTGATAGCAACACAAGTATCAGAATTGCATAGCTTTTAAGTTTCAGGATTTCTTTTTGATGGTGATATTTTAATATACTCTGATAAGAGATTCAAATAAGCAATGACATAATTGGATATAGAATTTTAAAACTCAAAATTCTCTTTATCATTTGTTAGCATTCTTATGGAACATATATGTTGGCAATTCCAAAAGCTCAGTTTTATACCTAATGTTATAATTTGTTTTTATTTCATCTGTCTGAGACACCAACACTTAATTCCTTTTTGTTCTCGATGGACAGAAAGATTTGAAAGCTACCTATGCCCAAGCTACTCTTGGTTTAGAACTAACAGACATATCAAAGAGAAGCTATTAATAAAATGAGGTAAATGTGTGGAAATGCCAAACTAAGCACATGGGGAATTTTTTGAGAGTTGAGACAAAAGTAAACACGTTAAAATCTAGAAGATTGGGAAATAAGAAGGAAACATCAGGAATAAAGCTTTAGGATTTAGGATTACTCTCTTGTTGCATACTGGAAAATTAAGACAAAATAAAAGAAAACTATATAGGTTTATATATGCATATACTCTAACATTTATATTGGCACATGTATAGACATAGGTTATATATTCCTATATTCCCACACATAGTGAATGGTAATCAATTGCAGCAATGACTAGAATTGCTAATGAATTATAACCTTGACAAGGAATAATAATAATTGCTATGATAAGTTTTAGGTAAATGTGAACCAGAAACTGAGATGTCTTTTTCTAAGCCTTTGTACCTATATACCTTGGGATGGTAAAGGAGAAGCTTCAGTCAAGAGGATAGAGATTTTTGTGTACCCAGGATAGTATGAAAAGCAAAATTTAGATACTTGCCTGTTTATTGAGAAGGATAAACCCTAATCCTTATTTGAGTGAGCTTTGGGAGGAATTCTTTTTTCACTTGAACCCAGCATCACTTTTTCTTAACTTGGTCTGGCAAGCAATAGAAATTGAGTTGTCTTGATTGAATCTTGGATGATATGGTCAGTGAATTTTACCACTCATAAATTTTGCCCTTTACTAAACATAAGAATCAAGTCTTTTTATCTTTTTCATTCTTTCTATAGATCTTCTCTCTAGACTCTCTTAAAATTCTTCATTTGGTCAGTTCTTCAGCATTTAATAAATATAGGTTGAGTGCCTATACATGCCAAGCAGTGTAATAGGTGCCACAGATAATGTAGTAAGGAAAAAATGGAAAAGTGCCTATCCTTATGTAGGTTGCAGGCTGGGGAAGAGATAGTAATCAAACAATCTGCCAAATAATCCTCATCAGAGTTTATAATTAAAATCATATAAAGCAAATTAGTACAGGGTGCTGTGGGACAGTATTAAGGAGGTTCCCTACGGGGCCACAGAAAGTGTTCCTGAGGAAGTCACATTTGAAATCTTAAGCGTAAGTATTAGTTAAATAGTCAAAGAGGGAACAACAGTCAAATTTGTCAAAGTATTAATCAAATTTTGTCTAATTATATCTTTGGTTTAGTTCTGTGAAATTTTTATGTGTGTCAGTACAGAAAGATAGCCCTAAAACTTCCCTGTAGCTTCTAAATTACAACAAAGGCTTTAAGTGCATACCAGTCAAGAGCAGCCTTTCCTCTCTTGGAAATATGATCTGTCTCAAAAGCACACTGTATTCAGATGTTAGGTGTTGATTTAACTGGTTGAAAGTGCATTGTGCTAGTTGAGCTTATGAAGTTCATGTAAGCTGTACCAGCAGTTATAATGATGGATTATTCCTGTAGTAGCTTCTTTACAAAGGGTTTTCTAATGCCAGATTGCTTGGCGACAGGAACTAGAAAAACACACTTGAGATATGTTGCCTTCTTATAGGCATTCCATGATAGCATCGTGCAGAGCACGGAGGGGTCCTTGGGTTTGGTAGATGGAACAGAAGACTGGGAATAAAAAATACCCTTGTTCTGGCCATGCATTGCTGGAAGCTCTCTGTGTGACCGTGAGCAAATCCTATAGCCTGTCGGTCTTTCTGGGTGTCTCCCTTCAGATGTGGTTGCCCCATCCATCTGCACAGAGGTGTCAGGGGAAGTGTTCGTACCTGTATACCTTGGGATGGGAAAGGAGAAGCTTTGTAAAACTATGTGAAAGCTATTGATGCCAGCCAAGCATAGGCGCCATTTGAGAGCAAAATGACATAGCATACAGGATTGAGATATGTTGTTGGAGAAATGCCCCAGAGTGTCTTTTCGAGGAGCTGATATCATGATGATAGATAGGCAAGCCAAACCAGAGTGAGGATGATTTTTGAGAAACTCAGCATTTCTTCCAGTTAAACAACAATGACAAAAGCTCTCTTTAAAAAGTAAAAAAATTACCACAAGCTGTAATATCTTATCATACTAACTTGAAGTTTTTTTCTGAGAGAACAATTCTTTTCTTTAACTGCATACGTATTCTTTCAGAATTGGGGCACAAAGCCCTAGATTTCAATTGAATTGTCACATGGGGTAACTTTTGACAAGCCTGTCATTT
Organism: Lepilemur ruficaudatus; assembly: GCA_963574885.1. NCBI lineage: Eukaryota > Metazoa > Chordata > Mammalia > Primates > Lepilemuridae > Lepilemur > Lepilemur ruficaudatus. The sequence goes on along the minus strand of CAUYRT010009686.1, from coordinate 34,159 downwards.
GTCCATTTTCTCTTCTGACCCAGTGATACTCAGAGATCAGAGGGGAGAGAAGGATTAATGTCAATTGTGCACAGACAAATACACAGTTTCTTTAAGAGAGACATTCCACTTACTGAAGTTGGCTAGGAAACATGAAGCAGTCAGCGGTACCTCATAATCGTGCCTTGCATTTCTTCCCTCTGTTATTAGTGAGATGTCCTCAGCTCATATCCTGAAATTTAGTCTTCTTTCCCATGTGTAGTTGATCATAGTGTACTCAACATGGGGGTGAGGACGGGAGCAACAGGATCCAGCCCTCTCCCCTCAGGCTTCGGAGAACCATAAACTCCATGGTAAGGGAAGAGCAGTGATGTGGGTTTCTCATGATTCTAACACCTCATCTTTTTTGGCATCCAAGCACCGGCTGCATATTGGGAGTCGGACTTGTTCTGTCCCTCATGAGCCACAGCAGCCAAACGGAGTCCCGAGTTCACGTGGCAGCATCGTTTCGAAAGCTGTCCGCATACCTGGACGACAGTGGGAGCCAGAGCAGGACGTTTCAGGAGGTAGGAGATGGAGCTTACATTCCCCCCCGCCCCCGCTGTGCTCTCTTTTGTTTTCTTTTTACTACTTTTTTTCCACTTCTCATACTTCGGTAACCCTGTAAATTAAGTTCTTCCTCAAGATAAGGAGAATATCTGAGCAGCAAACAATCTATATTAGATCATAAGGCTTTCAAATTGGGCGGCTGTTTAAATCAACTTAGGCTAAATGTGGCATGTAAGATAAGAGCCTTTCATGAGTGTAAAAGCCTAAGTCAGCATTACTAGAAGGCACTTTCTAAGAAGAGCTGCAATTTCTGGAAGAAGGTTAAATGGAGATTTTTAGAATTGTGCTCAAGCCAAATACAACTTAAAAAAATGGCCCAGGATAAGCTTAAGGAACTGTAGATCAAAAGGCATTTAATTTTTTTAAAATGTCATCTAGCATAAAAAATTATTGAGGAACTTCCTTTTCTGTTATGGCACAAAAATATGCAGAATGGGAGTTCAGGTGACCCAGTTCCTGTTCGTTAACCATGTTTAGATGGAGCATTTCACGCATGCATCATGCCTGTCTCTGTTGTGCCCAGGTGAAGCTGGACCGCCTGTGCTCTTCTTTGGGAGGGGCAGGGTATGACCTCGTGGCCTGGCCAGATTCTCCCTCTCATTAGAGCAGATTCTATTTTATCCCAGCCTGCCCACGAGCTATTGATGAGGACATAATGGCTGCTGTGTTTCCCTGCTCAGCTCCTCTGCTTTCAGAGGACTTGTTGAATTGGTGAATTTCTTTGGGGCACAGAGGGTTGAAGTTTTGTTCTAAGACATGCACTACATTTCCATTTTTAAAGCAGTGTAGAACATTTGAAAGCACATATTTTTTTTAAGCCAAAGGAGAAAATCTTGCAACCAAAGAGCCAATTGACTAATAAATGAAAGCAAGATACTTATAACTGATGCATCTGTCTGCCTTGATGTTTTGATTTACAAGGCCTTAAGCAAGCAGTTTTGTTTTTTTCTCCCTTACAGTTTATCATCCAGTTACTACCTTAGAAACCACTTAAGTTTTCATGCTATATCAACCAGTGCTAGGAGTTGAATTTTCTACTTTGTGTTAACAGCATCCTTATAAGGGAAGGTTTTATTATGAATATGTGAGGTAGCAGGGAGGGGACGATTAACCTTGATTTACAAAAATTGAGACTGAAATAGATTGAGTAACTTTCCCAAAGTTACTTAGCCAGTAAATGGTCAGTTTGGGACGTATCTCCACTCCCAACATTCTTTTTTGTTTGTATTTTATTTATTTGTTCATTCATTTACATGTTATATTCTCACACCAGTGCTATGAAGTAGGCAGTATTATTCCTATTTTACACAATTTATCTGACTCCAAAACCCGTATCTCTGCTCCAGTTATATTCTGCTACTCCTCCTAGGGAATCTTAATGTTTCATTTTTTTTTTTAATTTCTTCTGTTTGACCTTGGATGGGAATACATGGCAATTAATAACATCCACTAGTGATGAAAATCTGTTTCCTTCTGCTGTTGATAGGTGCTGTGGTCTGTCATGACGTGGTGACGAAACTTTTTGATTTAGAGTCTAAAGTCCTGGGTTTAAATCCTGCTTCTCTCATTTGCTAGCTATGTGTAATTGAGCCTCAAAGTCTTTATTTATAAAGACTTCATTTATAAAGTAGGAATAATGATACTCACTATGGCATTGTCATGAAATATAATAATGTAGATTAGGCAGCAAAACAGTGCCCAGTCTGTGGTAAATATGCTCAAGTCCAATTCTTGTTACAGGGGGAAGTTTGACAGAATATCTGTATCAGCTAAGCCACGTTCTTTTTTTTATTAAATTTTTTAAAATTTCAGAATATTACAGGGGTACAAAACACTTTGGTTACATAAATTGCCTTTGTATCGCCTGAGTCACAGCTACAAGTGTGCGCACGCCCCAGACAGCGCGCAGTACACCCATTAGGTGTAAGTGTCCCCATCCCCTTCTCCCCTCTACACCCAACACCCAAGGAAAGTTGCTTCCGTGTGTGCGCGTGTGTTGATCAGTTCATACCAATTTAATGGTGGTGAGGAACTAAGCCATGTTCTGAGAGAACATGTTTCTTTGCCTCCCAAAGAAACGTTTTTCCGTTGTGTTTTCTTCTCAGGTCCTTGCCTACACCGTTAGCTGTGTATGTACTTCAGCTTTCAGCACCGGAATTATTGAGGCTGCAGAGGCTGAAGATACTATGAACAAGCTTCGACTGTTGGTAGAGAACAACCAGCAGGTTGGGATGTGTGCCCAGATTATTTCTCTCTGTGGGTCTCATGATGCTGCTCAGTCCCGCTTTTGACTTACTCTGAATTAGACTATTCTGCGATATTTTTCATGTCTAGAACCGAGAAACTTCTAACTACTCTCTTCTGGCACATGTATAGCCAGCAGTCACAGATGTCTTTTTCTCTCCTGATCACCTATTTCATTCTGTAGACATTTTTTTGAGAAAGTATTAATAGGCTTTTCTCTCTCTCTCTCTCCTACTATTGCTTTATATTTATAAAAATCTTAAAATATGTGGCTAGGGAATATGAGTTATATTCTATAAAGCTAGAGACAAAAATTTGTCAACATAGGAATACATAGAAGACTCTGATAAAGTCAAACTTCAAGTTCAAGGCAGAAAGATCTCTGTTCATGACTAAATTTGTGTAGGTAAATATGAATACCTGTAAATTAAAAGTTAAATACCCTTAAATTTTCCCTCTGAAATACTATTCAACCTTAAAAAGGAAGTTCTGACATGTGCTACAATGTGGAGGAAACTTGAAGTCATTATGCTAAGTGAAATAAGCACATCATCACAAAAGGACAAATACTCTAAGATTCACTTAGATGAGATACTTAGAGTAGTCAAAACCATAGAGATAGAAAGTAGAATGGTGGTTGCCAGGGGCTAGGGGGAGGGAGGAGTGGGGAGTTATTGTTTAATTGGGTGTGGAGTTTCAGGTTTTTAAGATAAAAAAATTCTAGAGATGGATGGTGGTGATGATTGTACACAATATGAATGTACTTAATGCCACTGAAATGGTATTCCTGGTAAAGACTGTAAATTTTATGTGTATAAACACAAAACACACACACACACACAAAATCTTTAAAAAAATCCCCTCTGATTACACATTTTATAGAATTTTCCAATTTGGATTTTTTAAATTAGGTTTCTCCAAAGTCTTAATATTGACCATAGTGGATGATTGCAGGAGTTATTGGTTTCAAGCTTATTATGTTGTTTTTTTTGTTTTATGGTTATGTGCCTACTCTCTTACATTCAGAATAAGTTTTGCAAAATCAAAATGTAGAAGTTTTCTTACGGTATGCTCGTCCTGGGATGCTTTTTCTTTGTTTAGGAGTTGATTGACCTTGTGGGGTCTACATTGGTATTTTCACCCTAATCCCGTCTGAGAATTTGTATTGCTAGAGCTAAATTGCTCAACAGTGCTGTATTACTTTCCTAAAATAAACTCCTCACTGAAGTGAATTCCTTGCCTTTAGACTCTGCAGTTTCTGTCGAAACCAAAGTCTATATTTTAAAAAAATCCATAAATCTCTGGTTTTCAAATGACAAATAGAACTTGTCAGTCAAGGAAAGGTAGCTCTAGTCATGCTTATGTAGCTATTTATAAATATTCCTAATCTGTGTCTTTTTTTTCTTTTTCTCACTCCGTGTTTTTATTTATTTATACCAGACTTCAGGTTTTGCCCTGGCGTTAGGAAACATAGTTCATGGTTTGTCCATGTGTGGACATGGGAAAGCTGAAGACTTGGGCGGCAGACTGCTCCCTGCCTGGATCAGAACTGTTCTAGCAGAGGTAGGGGTCACCTCCTGCATGCTGTTTTATGTTTTTATAAAGGAAAAGGAGCCACTTTATTGGACCATTTTTTAGGAGCTGCTAAGATATATAGCTTAATGGTAAAAGAACAGGCAATTTCAAATGGAAGAGATACATGTACTTTTAATCCCTTATAAATAATACATCCTGTCAGCCATTATAGTTTTTTTAACACTGGCTATTTTGTCAGTGTTTTAATTTTAAAATAACGTGTTTTTTGAAAAGTAAAAGCAACAAGAAGCCACCTGTGTTTTAACAACCTTAATCTGTTTTAGTCTACTGAGATTTTTGGTTGAATAATATAGGTTATGTTGACCCCACAAATTTCGTACCATTTTGACCATTTATTTCTCTATGCTCTAATAAAGTTGTATAGAATCCAATCCCGATGACTGACTCCCTCTTGATGTATTCTGATGCTTTGCTTGCAGGGCACTCCCACGATGATTTGTTTGGCAGCTCTTCATGGCACAGTGGCCTTGGTAGGCTCTGAAGCAGGTGTAATGCAGGTAAAGAAAGGAACTGTCTGTTTAGGGGAAGAAATCTAAATGTGTACATGGCCATAGCAGGAGGAGAATACCTAATATCTTATTTATGGTAATAGTTGTACTGGGCTTTTCAATACCTTGCTGGATAAAAAATTGCTCTTGACCAAGAATTCTTTATTCTATAGAGATTTGTTCCTATTTTATTTGGTTTGTAAGGAATAAACCCTTTCCACAAATTTCCATGCCGGAGAATAGGTGATTGAATGATAAGAAATTTCAAAAGTGATTCACAAGAAACTCTGTTTTACATCTGTTATGTTTAAGTTTGTATCTATTTACTTTTCATTTCAAAATGTTTTCACAGTGGATGTATGTATGTGTAAGCTTATAAGTAATTCTAAAGGAGCTCCTCTGTTTATACAGTAAAAGTTTATTGAGTGACTGCTCCATGCCACACTGAACAGAATTCTGTGCTAGGAAATCAATGATACATAAAGCACAGGCCCTGTCCTTGAGGAACTCTCAGCTTATATGTTTGAAATATAAGGACATAATGATAAATTATTCCATAGCTTAGAAGATGATAGCTTATGCATTGGAAATATAATTATTTACCTTTTTTGGTGGGGGTGGGGGGTGTTATTTTTCCTTATTCTTTCAGCTGAAATCAGAAGCCATCCAGACCTCTCATTTCCAGGGCAGACTTAATGAAGTCATTAGAACCTTAACTCAGGTGAGAAGATGAATTTAAAATCCTCGGGTGGGAAAACAAATATTCTTCCTTTTTTATCTTTTTTTTCTGTTACATGATATAAAATGTTTTACCTGGAAAAATGAGAAGTCTCTGGTTATTGAGGCTGAGTTCAGGAAGCATTTGGGTGGTGTAGCGTGCTGTATTCCCTGACAGACATGTACTGGCAAAAAAGAAAGCTGGCATTTTTAAGTTTATTTAACTTGGCGTTGGTTTTGCTGAAAAATTAAAACTTGACCCTGCGAGGAATGTCAGGCCCTCAGGACAAGAAAAAATGAAAGGTGCCCAAAGGGCAGATATCTAGGTAGGGTGGTCAAGAGGCAGTCGTTCAGATGTCACTAATAAAAATGTTTGGGTAAATTATTGTTGTCCTTATTCTTGGTTAGAGAATAAACATATCCATCTGCTAAGAAATGTTTTTATCTTTTAAGATTTTTATTTTTAAAAAATGGCATGTTCATTTGCATAAAATTTGAGAGTACAGAATGAAAGAAGCTGAAAAAATATCACTGATGGTCCTCCAAACCTGAAGCAACTGCTCAAATATTTGGTCGTACTTCTTTTCGAGCATTTTTATTTTGTTTGCATAGTTGGCATTCTTACTGTATATAGAACTTTATATCTTATTCCTTCCACTTCGCATCCTTGTTTTCATTCTTGTAAAATGCAGCTGATTATAATACCTACCACAGAAAGGAGTTTTAGTAATTCAGGCTTTTAAAAGCAAACATAAATCTCTGAACAGAAGGAACTCTCTTTTGCATGTATGAATATGAATATGCTCAAAAAAGGAATTCTGCTGAAACTTAACTTGCCATAACTTGGGAGAAAAATCTATAAATGAAAACTGTTATTTAGAAAAATGCTTATTATGAATGCTAAAGCAGTAATAGAGCATTATTTACAGAAAAGAACAAAATGTCTCCTTCCATTCCTAGAGGTATTTTTGTCTTAAGTAACTATCACCTCTTTTCTACTTTTGGATTTTTTGTTAACCAATGTTTTGAAAATTTCTTTGAGGCCAGTCTTACTCAGTGAGACCTGAGGAAACCACTAGTATTTTCTGCCATGATTGACTCATTCATTCGTTCATTCATTCATTCAGCAAATACTTGTTGAGTACCTATATGACCCAGGTATAGTGTAATAGACACATGATACTATATCTTGTCATAGAACTTCTCATTGTCAGCCAAACCACCACCTCATAAAAGATTAGTGGATTTCTGTAAGTGGCCTTTTTATTGAATAGTACTTGGATCTTACACCATCATTGAACTGTAACCTTTTCATATATAGGTCATCAGTGTCTCTGGGGTGATTGGTCTTCAGTCAAATGCAATCTGGCTTCTTGGACACCTTCATCTGTCTACTCTGTCCTCAAGTCAAAGTAGAACCTCTGGTAAGATTAAAGTCTTAAAATACTGGAACTGGAAGGAGGGATTGCTGACCAAGAGCTCTGTAGTTTAAGAGCATTAATCTTCACAACAACCCTAAGTGGTGGGTATTACCATCTCTCTTTCACCTCAGAAGGAGATGGGGTGTGGAGAGGCTTCCTGACTTACCCAGGGTCATGTGGCAGTAAGTGGTGGACATGTGGTTTGAACCCAGATCTGTTGGGTTCGGATCTCCAAAGCTCATGCTGTTTTTACTCCACGCTGCCTCCCTTAAAGAACAGTTTAGACATTCAGTCTAACCCTCATATTTTAAAAACGAAGAACCCAAGACTCAGAAAGATTACATGACTTACATTAAAGAGTTAGTTTAGTAACAAATCTAGGAACTAGGTCCTTGAAGCTTCTTATTTTACTAGATATAATTGTATAGTATTCGTGTTTTCATTAGAAGTCTGTTCATGTATGGCTGCAGTTTTTCTGGCCCCTGATTTTGAAAAAATAATGGGGTAAACATATTTAAAGATGTGTACCTTCTCAGCCTTGGAATTGAAACCCTAGATCTTTATGTAACAAGGCGTTTTCTATTTCTAGTTTTTCGATAAAAGCAATAAAAAATATTTGCAATGCTTAATTTGTATTTGTACTTGAAGACTTTCTGGTGAAGTCATCACTGTTAATATATCTGCTCCTTGCTCTTTATAGAATTTTGACCCACTGACTATCTTGGGCCCAGGCCAGAGAGGTTTAGGTACCAATGATTCCTCATTAAAACCTAATTTCACTGATTCACTGACAGGTAGTCTACTGACAGCATTACCATGGACGTGGGCCACTGTAATTACCATTTCCCTTGCTTTCAATCACTCTGCAGCTATGGAAATAGGACATTGGTACACAGCCTTCCCAACATAATGAACTTCAGACAGCTGGAAGTTGTCATATTAAAATAGGAAAAAGGAAAAAAAAAAACTTAGTCATATTGGAAACCCTTGGTACTGCTAGTTTTGAAGGGCAGGGTTCTCACAGTGACCTGATAAAATAACTATTTGTGTCAGGATTTTACTTTTGTATGTCAGGTTTTAATTTCCATATTATAAGATACTTGATCTGGCCCACATATATTGAAATAAGGTAGTATTGAACCATCTTACACCCAGGTTCTTCTGAACAAAATGATTATATGTCTGGAAAAGTACAGCTACTTGTTCCTGATGGAATTTTCCAATTGAGCCATTTATTGCAGTAAAAACCATCTCCTGAAACAATCATGAAAGACTGCGAGGAAAGGGATTTAGGAGACTCTTAGGACTCAACTAGCATAATGTCACTGCTTCACTGTTCCAGGTCAGCAAGCACATCTGGTTATTTGCACATGTTGGTCATTTAGAGTTCTCTCTGCCTTAGGTAAGAGACTGGTGCTGTTAATACTGGTTGTTGAATTTCCATGGTTCATGTATCTGCTTCAGTATGTCTTGAAGTGGCACCTACAACAATGGTCTTAGCCTAGAAGCCCAGCAGACTCCCTGCTGACCCTGAGAAGGTCACTAGGTTGGGGCTCATTGATGTGACAATGTGGAAAGGATTTTTAACCACCTCAGTCAAGTGTCCATCCTCTGCGATTTTTTCCAATCTCTACTAAGTTTGCTACTGTTTTAGATTTGCTTGCATAGCTTAAGTGATTACTTCAAGGCCAGTCACTTAATCTAATAGAATTAGTTGCAGCCACAGAGTATTGTTCTGAGATTAATGGCATAAACATCTGTGCTTTGTCTCAAGGTTGATATGGCAGCATGAGATCATTATCTTTCCTTCATTAGCCCTGCCAAGTTCACCAGTTAATTTGATCGTTTTCTGTGTCCACAGTTCCTACTGACTATAGCTATTTGCCTGAAAGCAGTTTCATTGGAGCAGCCATTGGCTTCTTCATTACAGGAGGAAAAAAAGGCAAGTGAGCACATTTCTTGAATTTTATCGTTCTTTCTACATGTAAAGTAAATGTGTGTGCCCTAACCATGCCTCTGTAGAATCAAACAATCCAAATTGGAAGGGGCGAATGTTTTCTTCTGTTAAACCACCTTTGCAATAGAGATGACCATGAGGCTAACTATAATAATTGGTACATAAACATACACATTGTGTAATTTCTTAGAATCACTGTCTCTGACTTTGGGTGGCTCTGTGACAATCTTAATCTTCCATTTGGCCATTTTAAGTGCACATTACTTTTCCTGTCAATTTAAAATGAGAATGATCTGAAAAGAGAAAACACATCTGAGTACAGTTCATATCCCAGCACCTGTCTTGGAAATTGGGTCTTCTCTGTGTTGTTGAAATCATTGGCTCTAGTTCCTAATTTTAGTGCATGTTCTTTTTCTCTGCACACATTTGTCCCTTTGTGGTTCTGTGTTGCTGCCACCCATCTTAGAGCCTAAGCAATTTGAAGACAGAGATTAAGTACATTTTCTTTTTAACTGGAGCCAGAACAATGCCATGTAAGTTATTGAATAAGTACTCTTTAATGATACACATATACTTTTCAGAGCTGTGAGGAAAAATGGATTAGAACCAAACATGTCATGGTTTAGGAATGAACTTCATTAATGTGATATTCTTTCATTTGTTTGCTTATTTTATTCTTTCTCAGCTGGTTAGGTCAGTCTGGGCTAACCCAGTGCCTATATTACAACAAGACCATCTCAGTTTTAGAAAGAAAAAAAAGTTTTTTTTAACAAATTAAAACAAACAACTAGAAGAAATCTGGAGGAAACCATTTGATTAAAGAGGGTCATGGAAGAATAAAATCTTACCTTTGGAAGTGAAGTTAAAGCTCATGTTGTCAGTTTTCTACTGGGCACAGTATTCCCTGGAGCTTCCAGATGATGAACTATTTTCATAGCCTGGAGACAAATTCCTTTAATTTCTGGAGTTCTAGCATTTGTGCTGGAACTACCCTAGGGTCCTGAGTCACCGTTACTTGCTTTTACTTATCCTCAGTAAAAACTGACATGTGGTTATGTCGTTGTATGTGATATATTTATATAAAACATACATATTACATATAATGCATATTTGTTTATATTGTCATAAATTAAGTTTGTAAAATAAATATTGTAATAGAGATGTCTTCATTAGTAAGAAACTGAATTCTTACTAAATGAGTATCTAAAATTTCCATGGCAAAAATATCTCTAGGAAAATATGTATATATCTACATATTTTTGCTATATTTTTATTAGGTTGCTTATTGATATCTTATAAAATTTTAAAATGATAACATGAGCTATATCTGTGAGAGATAAAGTAAAAACTCCTAAGGTCAAATTAAAGGTAGACTCTTTTTCTTTTCTAGTGAATAAAATGTCATTTTGGCTTACCAGATCCATATTTCTTGACAGAAATGAATTTTTCTCTGACTCTTATGGGAAATTTTTAGTTAAACGTAACATTTTTATGATTATGCAGTTATGGCACAGCAGGAAATGTTCTGCTCTGAGACTGAAAACTTAGGTGGAACTGGGATCGGTGTTGTTATGTGCAGTCTTGCTGAAAGCTGTTTTAAAACAAATAAATGAAGTATTAAAAAATGCCACATTACTAATCAGATTTTTGGCATTTTCAGGTTGTGGGAGAGGGCTGTCTTCTCGTTAGGTTTGCTGACTAGATTCAGAGGAAAATCTATTCAGCCTCACACATTACAAATGATGACCCCAGAGGAGTGTGGGCCATGGGAGGCTGACCTCTGTCTCCGAAGCCCATTTACAAAAACAAAACCAGACCCTGCTCTATGGGGCTAAATGGGATGGCCCAATGCAGAGGTGTGCATGCAAACTAGTGTTTTCTTCTTCAATATGCCCAGCTCATTTGAATTTTAATAACTCCCTTCTGAAGCAGCTTTTGAGTTTAAATGTCTGGATGTCACTCCCTAGAGCCCACTGGATAGGAAGGATGACAACTTTGGTAAACTCTTTTGAGGAAGGAATGGTTTTAGAGAATCAGAATCATGCTTGGCATAGGCAGAAGACAGAAGACTTTAGGGTTGACATGGTTTCGTTGCCTCTGTGTGCTATTTTCAACTTTAATAACTCACAAGAGGGAAAAAAATGCGATGAGTTATCCCTGATCCACGCTTACGCCAGGACAAGATTGGACATTGTGTTCCTGATTTTAGCCAATCACATTTGAGATAGTGAATATATTAATCTGTTTTCTAATGTTTAGGGCTTTTTCACTTTGGATACTCACGTCATAGAACAGATAAGATGTTCACATCATCCGTTCCTTCAAACAGGCCTACATTGTAAAACCATACCAAGTAGATGAAATTATTTCAATTTTTAAGGAATTCAGTTCATGGTTTTGAATATAACTTTTTTTGTTGTTTTTTGTGTTTTTTTTTGGTTTTTTTTTTTTTTTTTTTTTGCTATACTGTGTGGCATTTTCCTTTCTTCCCTGATAGCCTTGGCATTTTTCCATTAGAAATATATTATTCTTTAATCTTTTGTAATCATCATTGTCTATTTCTATGGGCCCTATTCATGTTTCACTAACACTCCCAATGATGTCTTTAATAGAAAAAGGATCTAATCCAGAATGTTGTTCTGCACTTGTTATGCCTTTTTAGTTTCCTTTAATCTGGAATAATCCTCAGTCCTTCTGTGACTTTCATGACTTTACCAACTTTTAAGATTAAAAGCAGGGCTAGATGCAGTGGCTCATGCCTGTAATCCTAGCACTCTGGGAGACTGAAGTGCGAAGATCTCTTGAGGTCAGGAGTTCGAGACCAGCCTGAGAAAGAGCACGACCCTGTCTCTACGAAAAATAGAAAAATTGGTGGGGCATGGTGGCGCATCTGTAGTCTCAGCTACTTGGGCGGCTGAGGCAGGAGAATCATATGAGCCCACGAGTGTGAGGTTGCAGTGAGCTATGATGATACAACTGTACTCCAGCTCAGGCAACAGAGAGAGACTCTGTCTCAAAAAAAAAAAAAAAAAAAAAAAACCCAAAAAAGAAAACAGAAAAATCCAAACAATTGGAAGTCAGTTATTTTATAGAACGTTCTTCAATTTGGGTTTGCCTGATGTTTCTCATATTAGAGGCAGGTCAATCATTTTGGGCAGGAATATCACAGAGTAGAGCTGTGTTCTCACTGTGTCGCATCAGGTGGTACATGATGTCTGTTTCCCTCCACTGGTCAGGTTAACTTTGATCACTTGGATAAGGTAATATCTTCCGGGGTTTTCCAGCATGAAGTTTATCATTGGTAAATATTTTATGTTGAGATATTTTGAGACGTTGTGAATATCCTATTTTCATTTGTTAGTTTTAGCATCCATTAATGTTTCTTGCCTGAATTAATTATTACTCGTAATGGTTGCCAAAAGGTGATTTTTAAAAATCCATGATTGCATCTATGTTTTTTAGTAGGCATTCTGCTGTCAGGAAGAACTTCCTCCTCTCATTCCTTTCTTTATGTTAGTGTGGACTCCTAAATTCCTATTTTATTTAATTATTATTCAATTATTCATTATTTTGATCCTCAAATTGTCCTAGATTTGACCAGTAAGAGCCTCTTCAGGTTGGCTCTTGTGTCATTTGGACATATCTCCATCATTCTTTGAGTGTTTTCTTACTCTGTGGCACAAGATGATGTCCTGGGCTTATCTTGCACTATACTCAGCCCTTTAATAACCAGGTACCACAAGTTTCTTTTAGTGGAGAATGGTGTTTAGAAGCTAAGATCTGGGCAACGAAATGTCTTGCTGCTGCTGGTGTAATCATTGCTCCTTTCAGTGGACAGAGCTAGGAAATACACACACACACACACACACACACACACAACCACTCTCTTTCTCTACATCCCTCCGTCTCTTCCTTCCCCCCCCCTTTAATGTCTATATTTATTTTTGTATGCATTATATGTTCTGAAAACCATGAGTTAACACCAGTATCTCCAATTTAAATTCCAATTTAACACCACAGGTTTCATTCTATTAATACTTTCTCTCTTTTCATATATGTAACTCCCTTCCCTGACAGTAAGAAACTTGGCCCCCATTATCTTCAATATGTTTGCTCATTTGTTCAATCCTTCTGTATTAACCCAATCTCCTGTCCCCATGGGACCACACCTCTGCTAAGCTGCCTTCCTCCCTCAGGTCTTGTCCACTGGCTGCCACACTGCTTTGGTGGCCTTCCTGGTCCTAGGGGCCCTGGGATATTTTTGTTTTTAATGACTCTGAGTATTGGTGAAGTATTTGATCTTAAGTATTTGATCTTAAGATAGAACACCTTATCAACTAGTATAGTTGATCAACTAGTATAGTATCTGACTGATGTATCAGAATCATCAATTATTTTCAAGAACTGTCATGATTGTAGAGGAGTTTCTGACAGGGAGCTAAGAATCTCTTAGTTCCCACAAATAGGCCATGTGGTGATTATCTCTGCTTGTGTTATCTATGGACTTGGTCTAGAAAAATCCTACCTATCCTTTCCATTTTGATTTAAACCTCCTTTCCTTGTTGAGAGAATACAGGGGCTTCCCTCATATTCCTCAATTAGGTTAGCTTTCTTATATGATACTTTCCTATATATTTTTAAGGTACTTAATGTGTAATTATTTATAGTGCTTTATAATTATTTGTAGTTCTTTGTTTAAAGTCTGTCTTTCCCATTAGACCGTAATTTCCACAGTGGGCAGGAAGAACACCTGTGTTTTATCCTGAAGATAAGAAACTGGCATGTAATAGTTTTCAAATATTTGTTGATCTACACCTTTAAACAGGCACACATACATATATATGTGTGTTTTTGCATGTGTGTGTGTGCATGTGTATGTATATACATACGTACATATATACATGCTGAATAATTCTAAGCAAAGTTGCCTGTAAGCAATACTGAAGATGGAGAAAGTAAAGGCATGTTCATGCCACACAAGCAGTGTGCTGGTGATGGAGAATATACACACCCCAGCTGTTAGCCTACTTGTCGCCAGACTTTTACTGTACGGGTTACACATGTGCATCGTGGCACTGAGATCTGATCCTCTGTGTAGCCAAAGTATGTGTGATAATGGGTCTAGTTGTAAAGCATTATGTTCGGATATGCCATTTTTATCAAGGTTCTTTGAGGCTGTCAACTAGAAGGGAGATTTAGAGCAAGTTTGTTTCCAGATCTTAAAACATCTGGATCTTTTTAAAAAGTACTGTTAGGCCTTCTCAGTTCCAAATCCATTGTTCATAAAGCATACCACTGAAGCATTCTTCTTATCTAAGACACTTGTTTGAAAGACAAAGCACTGTAATAAAGGAACTAATCATTCTTGTTGTTTAGATTTGAATTCTTTTGTCCAATGCTAAAGATATCTGAGAAAGGAACCAGTGACTCTGTTCTCCCTGAGCTTTGGGATTCCCTCTCTTTCTTTCCATATCTCCCCCAAAATGCATAGAACGACCAAGTGTTTTCTCCATTTCTAATAGTTACTGTAGTTCCTTTTATTCCAGTTAGTATGAGAATCAGTTCCCCACAAATATAGTAGGAAATTTTGTGTGATTCTAACTATGCTACTCAGTACTGAGCCCCTGCCTTTTTAAATGTGGAAGATTTATTGCTTTATAGCACTGATGTGATTTTCAACCCCATTCTCCATTTTATAAGTTTTCCTTGTTTCTGTCACTCACTTGTCTATCAGCTCAATTCAAATGACTGTAGAAGCAACATGTAAAGTGTATAGTAAAGTACAGTAATGGTGAAAGTTCTGCTGCTCTTATAAAAGAGAGCTTGTTGTTTTAAGAATAAAACATCTGGAAAATGGTCATATTTCACACAGGGCCTTGATATTACAGGAGAGGTTGAATGCCTTTCCTGGTTCCCTAGATCGTCTGGAAATAGCAAAATTGTTGTAGTGAATGTTATTCAAAGTACCTGGAATAAAATTTTATATAATTTTGAAAACATTTGATCTAGGAAAATTTTTTAAGTAGAAATCTGTTTGTGAATTACAGAATTGGATACATGTCCCTGATAGGACAGAAATGTAATTCTACACACAGATATTTACTATAACGTCTGTCAGTTCCTCAGGCTGTTTCTATGAATCCTGTGCCAGAAGGATGAAGAATCCAATTTGCAGCCAACATTGTGTGGAGATACTTGCCACATATGTGTGGTCAGCGTAGAGCTGTGTGAATAGCCAACCAGTTAACTCTTATCACAGCATTTTCTTTATTATCACAGAAGTTATCACATCTGATTTTACCTTGGATTTTTTGTTTGTTTGTTTGTCCTCTCATTAGAGTATAAGCTCCATGAGCATAGGGACCTCTTCTGTCTTGTTCGACACTGCCTCCACTTTTGAGAACCATATTTGATACCTTATAGATAATCAGTAAATAGTTGAATGAATAAATGTATTTATAAATGTTTTTCCTTTTGTCATCAGAAATTCTTTACCTTAGAATAGCAATGGTATAACTTCCTGATAATATTTCATGAATTCCCAGTATTACATTTCAAGATAGAACAGAAATAAAGCATCGGTTACTGGTAGCACAGCATGGAAGAGTGGCAGGTGTGTTGAGCATTAGCATTTTTGAAAAGCAAAAGAGTGTTTTTTAGAGGGGAGAGAAACATCGTTGGAAGACAACTAAAAGTAGACCTATCATTCAATCTAGTAATCATATTACTGGATATTTACCCAAAGGAAAAGAAGTCTTTATATTAAAAAGACATCTGTACTCGAATGTTTATTGCAGCACAGTTCACAACAGCAAAGACATGGAATGAGCCCAAGTGCCCATCAATTCATAATAAAATGTGGTATGTATATCATGGAGTACTACCCAGCCATAAAAAACGATTTTGCATGCAACTAGTTCTACCTTCTTAAATTGGCAAGAGTGGGAGGCCAAGGGTAAAGAAGTCGGTTAGTGAGTAGCTAGCCTAAGGAAACATGGTGATTTTTGAGATGGCTCTGGTTGGAAATAAGAGTCTAAGACATGGGAGAAAGGCCTAGGTTAGAAGTATACATTTATAGTCATCAACATGTTAAGTCATATTTGAAACTGAGAATAGATGGCTCAGGCAATGAGACTCAGCAGAGGAAGAACACAGAAGCTTAGGGAAGCAATTTTGTTTCAAGAATTGCGTGATACACTTTTAGATGGAAAAGTATGGAAAAAAAGACTGAAACAAATACCCTTGAATCTGGCACTTAGGTAGCCATTAGAAATCTTAGCAGTGGTGGTTTCAGTGGTGTGGTGGGGCCAATAGCTAGATAGTAGTTGTCTTAGGATACTTTTCATTGCAGAAAGCAATGGCTTACTTCAACAGACTCAAGGATGTTTATTTCAAGGATTCCTAGATTTTTCCAGAAATCCAAAGGCAGAAACTTTATTCCCAGTTCTTGGGGGTACTAGAGACACAAAGATATCAGGCACCAAGACTTTCTTTCTTTCTCTCTTTCAGGAGCTGCATGGTATCAACTTCTCTTGTGGGTTCTACTTTTCTCTGTAAGGACAGCTCCATCCCTTTCTGTGCTTCTTATGCTTTTCTCTTTGTTGAGATAAAATATATATAACATAGAGTTTATTATTTTAACCATTTGAAAGTATTCAGTGACATTTAGTGTATTCACAGTGTGTGCTGCCATCACCAGTATTTCCAGAGTGTTCTCACCACCCTGAAGGAAACCTTAAGCCCATTGAATAGTCACTCCCCATTTCCAGTTTCTCCCAGGCCCTAGCAAACAATAATCTGCTGTCTGTATTTATCTTCCTTTTCTTTATATTTCATTTAAATGGAATCATACAATACTTGGCCTTTTGTGATTGGCTTCTTTTACTTGGCATGATGTTTCCAAAGTTCATTCATGTTCATGTTGTAGCAAGTATCAGTACTTCATTCCTTTTTATAGCTGAATAATAATTCTTTGTATTGTATGGATATGCCACATTTTATTTATCTGTTTATCAGTTGATGGGCATTTGGGTTGTTTTCTACTTTTTGGCTATTGCAAGTGATGTTGCTATGAATATTTGTGTACAAGTTTTTGCTTGAAAACCTGTTTTCATTTGTGTGTGTGTGTGTGTGTGTGTGTGTATCTGGGAGGGAAATTGCTGTGTTGTATAGTTTAACTATTTAACTTTTCGAAGAACTACCAAACTATTTTTCCATGGTGACTGCACTGTTTTACATTCCCACCAGCAATACGTGAGGATTTCAGTTTCACCATGTTCTTGACAACACTTATTAATATTTTCTATTTTATTATTATCATTATTATTGCCATCTGGATGTGAAGTGGTATCTCATGTGGTTTTGATTTGCATTTCCCTAATGATTAATGATGTTGAACATCTTTTCGTGTACTTGTTGGCCATTTGTATATCTTCTTTGGAGGATTATCTGTTCAAGTCCTTTTCCCATTTTTTAAACATTAGATTGCCTTTTTGTTGTTGAGTTGTACGAGTTCTTTGTAGATTATGGTTACTAGATCCTTATCTATAATTTGCAGATTCTCCCATTCTGTAGGTTGTCTTTTCACTTTCTCGATAATATCCTTTGATGCACTAAGTTTTTAACTTTGACAGAGTCCAGTTTATCCTTTTTATTTTGTTGCTCAGGTTGTGAGTATCATACCTAAGAATCTATTGCCAAATCCAAGGTTGAAGATTTACCCATAGGTTCTCTTCTAAGAGTTTGATTGAGCTCACACCTGTAATCCTAGCACTCTGGGAGGCCAAGGCAGGTGGATCACTTGAGGTCAGGAGTTCGAGACCAGCCTGAGCAAGACTGAGACCCCGTCTCTACTAAAAATAGAAAGAGATTAGCTGGACAACTAAAAATATATAGAAAAAATTAGCTGGGCATGGTGATGCATGCCTGTAGTCCCAGCTACTCGGGAGGCTGAGGCAGGAGGATAGCTTGAGCCCAGGACTTGGAGGTTGCTGTGAGCTAGGCTGACACCACGGCGCTCTAGCCTGGGCAACAAAGTAAGACTCTGTCTCAAAAAAAAAAAAAAAAAGAGTTTGATTAGTTTAGCTCTGATCTTTAGAGTATTAATCCATTTTGAGTTAACTTTTATAAATAGTGTTAGGTAGGGGCCCCACTTCATTATTTTGCATGTGGAAATCTAGTTGTCTTGGCACTATTTGTTGAAGAAATCATTCTTTCCCCTATTAAAAGTTCTTGGCAGTTGGCTGTAAATGTGTGGTTTTATTTCTGGACTCTTAATTCAATTCCATTGGTCTCTATGTCTCTACTTACCTGTGCTAGTACCCCACCATTTTGCTTACTGTAGCTCTGTAGCAAGTTTTGCAGTTAGTATGCATGAGTCCTCCAAATTTTTTTTTCTCAAGATTGTTTTGGCTATTTAGGGCCCCTTGCAATTCCATGTGAATTTGAGGATTGGCTTTTCTATTTCTGTGAAAAACAATCTTGGAATTTTGATAGGGATTGCATTCAATCTATAGATCACTTTGGGTAGTACTGTTATCTTACAGTATTAAGCATTCCAATCCATGGACGTGAGATGTCTTTCCATTTATTTAGGTTTCCTTTGATCTCCTTAAGGAATGTTTTATACTTTTCAATGTATAAGTCTTTCACTGTGATCACATTTATACCCCAGATATTTTATTATTTTATTCTTTTGCTATTGCAGGTGGAATTGTTTCTTAATTTCTTTTTCAGATTATTCCCTGCTAGAATATAGAAATACAACTAATTTGTATGTGTTGGTCTTACACTCTGAAACTTTATTGAATTCTTTTACTAGAACCATTAGTTTTTAAAAAGATTTTTTGGGTTTTTCTATATATAGCATATGTCATCTGCAAATACAATTTTACGTCTTCCTTTCCAACCTGAATGTCTTTTATTTCTTTTTCTTGTCCAATTGCTCTGACTAGAACATCCAGTACAAAGCGGTGAAAGTGGAATGCAGCCTTGTTACTCATGATAGAGAAAAAGCTTTTAGTCTATCACCACTGAGTTTGATATTAACTGTGGATTTTTCACAAGTGCCCCTTACCATGTTAAGATAATTACAATCTTTGCATTCCTGAGATAAATACTGTTTCATCATGGTGTATAATCCTTTTAATATGCTGTTGGGTTCTGGTTGCTGGTTCTGTTGAGAATTTTTATGCCTATATTCATAAGTAATATTAGTCTCTAGTTTTATTTTTTTATTGTTTTGGGTTTTTTTTAATAGTGTCTTTGGCTTTGTTAGGATAATATTGATCTCCTAGAATGAGTTAGAAAGTATTCCCTTCTCTTCTATCTTTTGAAAGAAATTGAGAAGAGTTGGTGTTAATTCTTTAAGTGTTTGGTAATATTCACCAATGAATCCTTCTCCTGGGTTTTTCTTTGTTGAGAGATTTTTGATAGCTGATCTAATCTCTTGTTATAGGTCTGTTAATATTTTCTATTTATTCCTGGTCAGTTTTGGTAATTTGTGTTTCTAGGAATTTGTCCATTTAATTTGTTGGCATACAGTTTTTCATAGTATCTCTTATAATCCTTTTTATTTCTGTAAGTTCAGTAGAAATATCTCCACTTTTATTTCTGATTTCATTTGCATCTTTATTTTTTTTCTTAGTCTAGCTAAAGTTTGTCAATTTTGTTTTTGTCTTCTAAGATCTAGTTTTTGGTTTTGTTGGTTCTTTTGTTTTCTTATTCTATACTTTGTTATCTCTACTCTAAATTTTATTATTTCCTTCCCTCTAACTTTGAGTATATTTATTCTTCTTTTTCTAGTTCCTTGAGGTATAAAGTTAGGACACTGATTTATTTTTACATTTTAAAATATGGGCATTTATTGCTATCAATCTCATCCAGAGCACTGCTTTAGCTGCATGTCAGGAGTTTTGGTATTTTATGTTTTTATTTTTATTAGTCTCAAATTACTTTCTAATTTCCCTGTGATTTCTTCTTTTATCCATTGGTCATTTATGAGTGTACTTTTTATTTTCCACATATTTGTGAATTTTCCAGGTTTCCAGGAAATTTGTTCTTGATTTCTAGCTTAATTCCATTGTGATTATTGAAAGTATTTTGTTTGATTTTAGCCTTTTAAGATTTATGGAGACTTGTTTTGTGGTCTGACATATGGTTGGTCCTGGAGAATGTTCCGTGTGCACTTGAAACAGATGTGTATCCTGATGGTATTGAATAGAACTGTTCTAGCTATGTGTGCTAGGTCTCCTTGGTTTATATTGTTATCCAGGTTTCCTATATCCTTATTAATCTTCTTTCTAGACAGTCTATCCATTATTAAAAGTAGAGTATTGAAGTCTCCAATTGTTATTGTTTATCTGCTTCTCCCTCAATTCTGTTAGTGTTTGCTTTATGTATTTTAGGGCTCTCTTGTTTGATTTACACATGTTTGTAATTGTTAAACTTCTTGATTAATCAAGTTTGATTTGATGCCAACTTAGCTTCAGCAGCATACAAAAAGCTGCTCTTATAAAGCTCTGTCCCTCCCCCTTACATTGTTATTATCCCAAATTACGTGTTTATATGTTGTTTGCCCATTAATGTAGATTTGTAATTGTTTTACGCATTTTTGTTTTAAATCATACTAGTGAAAGGGAGGGGGAGTTACAAAAAAAATATAATAATACTGACTTTTATATTTACTTCTCTAATTACCTTTACCTGAGTTCTTTATTTCTTTGTTAACTTCAAATTACTCTCTAGATTATCTATCTGGTGTCCTTTTATTTTAGCCTAAAGGACTCCTGTTAACATTTCAAATAGAGCATGTCTAAGAGTGACAAACTTCCTCGGCTTTGCTTTTCTGGGAATATCTTAAGTTCTCCTCAATTCTTAAATGATAGTTTTGTTAGATATAGCATTTTGGGATGACATGTTTTCTTTCAGCACTTTAAAAATGTAATCTCCCTCTTTACTGGACTCCATGGTTTCTGGTGAGATATGGGCTGTTAATCTTACTGAGAATCCCTTGTATGTGATGAGTAGTTCTCTTTGCTGCTTTCAAGATTCTCTTTGTCTTTGTCCTTTGAAAATTTTTTTTACAGTGCGTCTTGGTGTGGATCTCTTTGTATTTATATTTCTTGGAGTTTGTTGAGCTTCTTGAATGTATAGATTTATGTCTCTTTTAAATCAAATTTGGGAAGATTTTGGCCGTTGTTTCTCCAAATAGTCCTTTTATCTCTTCCTCTGTCCACCATCCTTCTGGGATTCCCATTATAGATATGTCGATATGTTTGAAGATGTCTTTAGGCTCTGTTCATTTTTTTTCTTCTTTCTTTCTGTTCCTTAGACTGTATAATTTCAATTGACTTATCTTTATATGAGCCAATTCTTTCTTCTGCCTGCTCAAATCTGCTACTTCAACCCTCTAATGAGTTTTTCATTGTAGTTACTATGTTTTTAGCTCCAGAATTTGTTCAGTTCTTTAAAAAAAAAAATAACCTCTTTATTTTGATATTCTGTATTCTCTCTTTGTTCATGTATCTTTGCCCACGGTTTCCTTTAGTTGTTTAAGCATGTGTAAGATACTTGATTTCAAGTATTTTTCTGGTAAGTCCAATGTCTGTGCTTCCTCTGGGATAATTTCTGTTAATTTCTTCTACGAAATGGCCAAACTTTCTTGTTTTTTTATGCCCTATATTTTTATTTTGAAAACTTAACATTTTTTGAATGTCTGTGAAAATTCAGGTTTTTTCCAAGACGTAAAAAACTCATTAATCAATAACTCCTTTCCCCCCACCCCCTCCAGCCTTACATTTTATTTGTTCATTCTTCTATCAATGGATATTTGAGCTGCTTTTGCCACTTAGCTATTATAAATAATGCTGCTATGAATACAGTGTGCAAATTATCTCTTCAAGATCCTACCTTCAGTTGTTTTGGATATATACCCAGAAATGAGATTGCTGCGTTATATGGTGGTTGCATTTGTAACTTTATATTTATATAAAATAATTTATAATTTTTTGAGGAACTGCCATACTGTTTTCTGTAGTGGTTGCACCATTTTACAGTCCCACCAGCAGTGCAAAAGAGTTCTAATTAATCCATATCCTCACTAACACTTTGTTATTTTCTGGTCTTCTAACAGTCATCCTAATAGCTGTGAGTTGATATCTCACTGTGGTTTTGGTTTACATTCTCCTGCTGTTTAGTGATGTTAGGCTTCTCCTTTCTTCTATGCTTCTCCTTTCTATTGCTATTTTTCCTTTTGGTGACTCTGTCCCCTTTTTTAGAGTCTGCTGATTTTGCTTCTCCTTCTGCTTTTCAGCTTCTGCTGATAGTGTTGCTTTTTTCTGCTGAGTCCACATTTGCTTCTCCTTTTTCCTATGCTTCTCCTTTCTGCAGCTATTTTTCCTTCTGCTGACTGCCCTATTTCTGCTTCCCCTTTTTTCAGTGTGTTGATTTTGCCTCTGTTTCCCCTTTTTCCTTATGCTTCTTTTTTCTGCTACTGTTTTCACTTTTGCTGGCTCTGCCCTTGCTTCTGCTTCCCCACTCTTTCAGCATCTGCTGATTCTGCCACTTTTTCTGTTGATTTTGCCTCTGCTTCTCCTTTTTCCTAAGCTTCTCCTTTCTGTTGCTGTTTTTACTTTTGCTGACTCTGCCCTGCTTGTGCTTCCCATGTTTTCAGTTTCTGATTTTGCCTCTGCTTCTCCTTTTTCCTCAGCTTCTCCTTTCTGTTGCTGTTTTCAGTTTGCTGACACTGCCCTGCTTGTGCTTCCCATTTTTTCAGTTTCTGATTTTGCCTCTGCTTCTCCTTTTTCCTCAGCTTCCCCTTTTGTGTTGCTGTTTTCACTTTTACTGACTCTGCCTGCTTGTGCTTCCCATTTTTCAGTATCTGATTTTGCCTCTGCTTCTCCTTTTTCCTCAGCTTCTCCTTTCTGTTGCTGTTTTTACTTTTGCTGACACTGCCCTGCTTGTGCTTCCCATGTTTTCAGTTTCTGATTTTGCCTCTGCTTCCCCTTTTTCCTTAGCTTCTCCTTTCTGTTGCTGTTTTCAGTTTGCTGACACTGCCCTGCTGTGCTTCCCATGTTTTCAGTTTCTGATTTTGCCTCTGCTTCTCCTTTTTCCTCAGCTTCCCCTTTTGTGTTGCTGTTTTCACTTTTACTGACTCTGCCCTGCTTGTGCTTCCCATTTTTCAGTATCTGATTTTGCCTCTGCTTCTCCTTTTTCCTCAGCTTCTCCTTTCTGTTGCTGTTTTCACTTTGATGACTCTGCCCTGCTTGTGCTTCCCATTTTTCAGTATCAGCTGATTTTGCCTCTGCTTCTCCTTTTTCCTCAGCTTCTCCTTTCTGTTGCTGTTTTCACTTTTGCTGACTCTGTCTGCTTGTGCTTCCTCTTTTCTCAGTATCTGCTGATTTTGCCTCTGCTTCTCCTTTTTCCTCAGCTTCTCCTTTCTGCAGCTGTTTTCAGTTTGCTGACTCTGCCTTGCTTATGCTTTCCATTTTTCAGTATATGCTGATTTTGCCTCTGCTTCTCCTTTGTTCTATGCTTCTCCTTTCTGCAGCTGTTTTTCCTTTTGCTGACTCTACCCCCACTTCTGATTCCCCTTTTTCAGCATTTTCTAATTCTGATGCTTCTTTTGCTGATCCCACTTCTGCTCTTCCTTTTCCTGCTGATGCTTTTCCTTTTGCCAATTCTGCTGATGCTAACTTCTCTTCTGCTGCTGATGTTGATCCTGCTGCTTTTTCTTCTCTTTCTTGGTCTTCTACATTTTTACGCAGTTTCTGATCTCCTTCACTTTTACATGGCCCTTAGTGGCTGTTCCATCCCTGACTGAACCATATGTTTCCATTCATAAGTGCTCCAGTATCTCAGTTTTTCAATTGCCAATTACCCTACACACAACCATAAAAAAGGAATATGATATTAAAATAATAATTCTGTGTCATAGGTAGCTTATTAACCTATGGACTAGCTTTTAGTCCCATAGGTGCTCACTTCTGGAGTGGTCACCATGGTGCAGGCTGAGGAACAGAAAAAGCAGAGACTCTAATGCTATATTATGTGACCAGTTAGGGCCACAGGAACTAGGTAACCCATAGTCCTTAGAAAGGAATGTACCTGAGTGAGCAGTACTTGTCCTCTCTGCTGGAAGTGGATTGAGGGGGAAGTGAGCAATGAGGCAATAATGTAGAGTGAGTTACTTATTTTTCAAATAGATAAAACTGGATTAAAAGACAAGAGAGCATGGAAGACAGCTAAATAGCAATGTGGAATATCCTTATCCAGATGAGAAGGCAAAACTGCAGACAAAAAAGAACAAAATCCTGAAAAAATGGATGAGCCTGAAGGACATTATGTTAAGTGAAATAAACCAGGCACCGAAATATAAATACTGTATGTTCTCACTCATACATGGAAGCTAAAAAAAAAAAAAGTCATTCTCATGTAAAAGGAGAGAGTAGAATAGTGGTGACTAGAGGCTGGGAAAGGTCAGAGGATGGGGGATAGGGAAGGTTGGTTAAAGGAATCAAAATAAAAACTAGGTAGGAGGAATAAGTTCTAGTGTACTATAGCATTGCAGGGTGACTGTAGTTAACAATAATTTTTTGTTATTTTCAAGTAGCTAGAAGAGAGGATTTTGAATGTTCCCAGCACAAAGAAATGATAAATATTTGGGGTGATGAATATGCTAATTACCCGATTTGATCATTGCACATATGTATGGAATTATCACTCTGTACCCCATAAATATTAATATATACAGTTATGTATCAATTAAAAATTTAAAAATGAGAAGAACAGAGGGAGGAAGGTTTTACAGCAAATGGGGTTGAAATTAAGAGTGCAGATTTGAAGAGTTGAGCACGAGTGAAGACATGATATCAGATCCTTTGAAACTAGAAGAAAGGGAAAGTTGGCATTTTCCACTTTATTTTTTTTATTTCAATATATTATGGGTATACAAGTGTTTAGGTTACGTGTGTTGCCTTCTCCCCTTCCCCCTGGAGTCAGAGCTTCAAGCGTGTCCATCCCCAGATGGTGCGCATCGCACTCATTATGTATGTACATACCCATCCCCTCCTCCCCCCTCCCATCTGCCCAATTCCCGATAAATGTTATTCCTATATGTCGA
This sequence comes from Lepilemur ruficaudatus, assembly GCA_963574885.1. Taxonomy (NCBI): domain Eukaryota; kingdom Metazoa; phylum Chordata; class Mammalia; order Primates; family Lepilemuridae; genus Lepilemur; species Lepilemur ruficaudatus. Next base: position 9,028 of record CAUYRT010009686.1, on the reverse strand, counting down.
CTTAGGTGTTGATCAGTTAATACCAGTTTGCTGGTGAGTATATGTGGTACTTATTTTTCCATTCTTGGGATACTTCACTTAATAGAATGCGTTCCAGCTCTATCCAGGAAAATACAAGAGGTGCTATATCACCGTTGTTTCTTATAGCTGAATAGTATTCCATGGTAAATTTTCCACTTTTTAATGCTATGAAGGTATTTTATTATATTTTTTTATTTTATGCTGCAGGTCCTGAATCTGTGCCTCCTTCCCTTCTTAAAGTGGTGATGAAGCCCATAGCAGCTGTTGGAGAAAGCTACCAATATCCTCCTGTGAACTGGGCTGCACTCCTCTCTCCACTTATGAGGCTAAACTTTGGTAAATATCAGATGTTTTTAGGTCTTTAGACTTTGCTTTTAGGCTTTGATCTGAGCAGAAAAACATATTCTGTCACAGTTGGTAGTAACTGAATAGACTTTTTGGGTCTTGAGGTTTGTCATGTTGGATGTGGCTGGGTTACTTTCACTGAGTCATTGAGTCCCTTGGTGAGGAGGAAGAGGTCTAAAGACACAGGCCAGATACATTCATCAAAAACAATACTTCACTGAGGTGTGCATATTGCTGGGGATGTGTTGCAGGTCCCGTAAAGCCTGGGTTGGTGGTTATCAAACTGTACTCCCAGAGCCCTAGGTTTCAAGAAGTACCATATGGGATGCTACGTATGTTTTCTCTGGAACAAATTACTACAGACTTAGTGGCTTGAAACAACACAGATTAATTATCTTTACAGTTCTATAGGCCAGAAGTCCAACATGTTTCTCACCAGACTAAGATCAAGGTGTCAGCAGCATAGAATTTCTTCCTAGAGGCTCTAGTGGGGGGAATCCATTTCCTTTTCTTTTCTAATTTCTAGAGGCTTCCCACAATCTTTGACTCATGTCACTTCTTCTATCTTCAAAGCAAACAATGGAGGGCTGAGGTCTTCTCACAGTGTCATCGTTCTGGTTCTCTACAGCCAGGAAATGTTTTCCACCTTTAAGGACTCACGTGATTAATGGGCTCACTTAAATAATTCAGGATAATCTCCCCATCTCAGGATCCTTAACCTTAATCACATCTGCAAAGTTTCTTTGCCATATAAGATAATATAGTCACAGGTTCCAGGGATTAGGATGCAGACATCATCGGGGGTCATTATTCTGTCTACCACAATTATTTTCTGGTGAGAAGCAAAGTGAATACACACCTCAGTGCCCCCCAATTCATCCACAGCAACCTCTTTTATACAGAATGGAGTTACCACATGCAAATGTAATTTCATATGCTTGCTCCAAAATAAAAGAGCAATTTGAAGTGTTGCAAAATTGCATGGGTTTGCGTTTGCCATGAGTGTTCTATCACAGTAGCGTGCTTACTTACATATGATATACAAAATGACTTGTATACTGTAATTTATGTGCAATTTAAAAGATAACTAAAGATGATTTTGACTATACACAATTTTTCACTTAAATGCTTTCATTTGAACCTAATCTCTCCATAAGATATGATGTCACCATGCTGGGTTTCCCGAGATTTCATTTGAAAAATATGTTCCTTTGTCCCTCCTCTACTTTTGTGTAGTATATTGAAAATGTTTGTGTTTTTTTAGTAAAATCCTCAGATAAAAAGAAGAAATGGTCTGATTGGGAAAATAAGTCTGCTGATGGGGATCAGGCTACTAAAAAGACTTGATCACTAAAGAATGTGACTACATTTTTAAGTCATTCCAGACCTCTGTGTATTTCTCTATGTGCTGAATATGAGATGGAGAGGAGGGAAGAATAGAGAGCAAGGGTTCTTTAGCTAGAATTTTCTCGTATTTTCAGTAGTGTTTGAGAGTGTAGGTTGCTCTGGGTATTATAAGAGAAATTTCCCCACTTAGTTCACGTCCCTTGTCAGTTCCAAGACTTGGGACTGTGATGCCATTGGACACATTCTTTTGCCTCATAACCAACAAGTCTCTTGAAATACCTTCTGCTTTACTGAAATTCTGTTACCTGCAGAATTCACACAAGCAGATGCTTTGGTTTGAGATATTAAAGCCTGAAAATGAGTCAGAGAAGCAGCTATCTTACAGATTCTTTTCCTTTCTCTCTTTCAGGTGAAGAGATCCAGCAACTGTGCCTTGAAATTATGGTGACCCAGGCACAGTCATCCCAGAACGCAGCTGCACTGTTGGGCTTGTGGGTGATGCCACCACTGATCCATAGTCTGAGTGTATGTAGCCATTAAGAGTATTGGCCAAGGGGAAGATATGGTTCTTTTGGAGGAGACTAACATTCGCATGAGGGTGTATTCTCAAAGTTAAGAGTGGACAAATGGGATCTTACAAAAACTGAGGGCTTGATAGTAGCTGGCCTGTAGATTAGAAAATTATATACTTCAGGACCCCACCTAACCATTATCATTCATGCTTTAGCCACCATTTATTACAAAAGGGGAAAGTAATGATCAGAGGAATTAAAGTTCCTTTCTCAAGATTATACAGCTAGAAAGTTGTGGAATTATTTGAACCTAGGTTTCTCTGATTATATGGTATATGTAATCATTTCAGTAGGTATTAAGATGAAAGCAAATCCTCATGCACTGGACTCACCTATGTATTATCCCTCCCTTTCCCAAAGGAGGCAGCAATTAAGGTGAATCTTAAAGGCTCAGTAGGATTTCATTAAGCATTAAATCGGGGACAACAGAGGACGTAAGTGGAATGAGTGAAACATCTCTGCTAGGGTGTTCAGCTTGAGCAAGCATTGAGGAAGAAGTGACCCAGTCTGGTGTTTGTGATAAGGGCTAGCACCTTCCAGGTATAGGCCCAAGGGTAGACAGGAAGAATAGGGCAAGAGAGTCTCTTGGCTTTTGTCCCTACTCTGAACTGTTTTTGATTTTTGTTTGTTTTTTAAACCTTTCCTACTCCTCCCAGTCTTTTTAATTGAAGATGGATGCAATGGAGATCTACATCCTTTCTGTCAACTATTAACATTAGTCTACCTGTCTGTTCCGAGTGTCTCCCATCTAGCTGCCACTAACTGAGCACTTGCTATGTACATGGTACCTGCAAGCACTCAATGAGTATTTTTAAACGTCAGATTTAATCTCTACAACCCTGGCAGGACAATTTTTAAATAGCTTTATTGAGTTACAATTTGCATAGCTTAAAATGTAACCACTTTAAGTATAAAATTTGATGAGTTTTAGTACATTTGTACATTTTTAGTCATCACCAAGAACATTTCCATCACCTGACAAAGTTCCATTGTGTCTATTTGTAATCAATCTCCACTCCCAATGTCAAACCCAGGCCACTACTGATGTGCTTCTGTCTCTATAATTTTGCCTTTTTTAAAAGAACTTTTATATAAATTTCATATACATTTTATAAATTCTTTAGAATGAAATCATACAATATGAAATCTTTTATGTCTGACTTATTTCACTTCTGAGAGATACATTTTATCATTTCCATTTTACAGGTTGATAAACTGAGGCAGGTGGAGGTCAAGCAAAGTTTGCATAGCCAGTAAACGGGAGACCTGTGTCCAGCTGACTTCAAAGCCCTAGTCTGTTAACTTCTTCATCCTTCGTAATCAGGCCTATCTCCAATATCCTGTTTTGTTGACCACAGAAAGTTTTCTTTGGCATTTGTCTTTGATTATAGGTCTTTTGGGTTATTTCTGTTAATTAATAAGTTCATTTTCTTACAAAATCATAAGATGGCATATTCTTTAAAATGAGCTGTTTAGACACTGATGCAACTACATTAATCTTTTTAGAAATTTACTGATTTCATGGTCAGATTTTATTTTTTAGACTACTTCTTTTAGACTTGCTGCCCCTTCAGTATCATACTTATGTTTCTAAGAATCTTTGAAGCCCATTCTCTTAAAGTCTGTGTTACATAACAGAGCTATTACTAACCATGCCCCTTCTTGGCTCTCAGGAACTCTAAGATGCCTTGGTCAGTTCCACAGACTCAGCTGGAGGTTTTTCTTTGGTCCGAAATGGTCCCACATGCCAGTTCTTATTACTTTTTTAGTTTTTCCTAGAAGAAAAAATTACTAATATCAGATGCTCTGTTTAGTTGATTTCCAACAGATGAAACTTTCATCTTCCAGAGCTTTTCTTGCCAGAGAAGGTGACCTTTTAAAACTAAAAAGCAACCGTAATGTACTTTCAGAAGTAGCATTTTATTCTCTTTACTGCAGAGATCCAAGGTTTAAGCTGAGTAGTTCACAGATGGATTGGCAGATACCATATACACACATGAGTCACCCTGGCTCAGAAGTCACTGTAGCAGCCAAAATTACATGCATTAGTGACCCATTGGACGATGAAGCTGTGGGAAAATGAGGGAAGAAGGAAGTAACCTGAGCCTTTTATCTCTCAGTCTACCCTCAAGCACAGCAATGACCAAGAGGTTTTGAGCATTGCAAACCCAGACTTGCCTGTTTCCATCTGACCTCTTCGGTTTCACTTCCAGCTGAATATCAAGAAATACCTCCTGGAGTCTGCACCTCTGTGGATAAAACATGTCTCTGATGACCAGCTCCTGGGTTTTGTTGAAAACTTAATGGTAGCAGTTTTTAAAGTGGCTTCACCGCTTTGCGATCCTGAATTATGCCCAAGTGCCTTACAGGGTCTGAGCCAAGCCATGAAACTGCCCAGCCCTGCCCACCACCTCTGGAGTCTGCTCTGTGAAGCTACTGGGAAAATTTTTGACCTTCTACCAAATAAGATTCGGGTGAGGAACAAAAATATTTACATTCCTGACAATTTATGTTTGGGATTTTTTAAAGCCTTTTGCCAAAGTGGGGAGGTGTATGTTTTAAGAATGTGGGTGGGAAGGCTAGCAAGAAATAACCACATTCTTCAGTAGGAGTTTGTTTGCTTCCAAGTTCTAAATTGAGGTTGAATATTTAGAACCAAAGTTTTGAGCAAGCTCAGAAGCATGTTAACCATTGCTGCACCAGGAAATTTGCTGTTAGGCAATTTTTACTAAATGCCTGTAGAAGATGAACAAACTCAGAAATCTATACACCTTACAGCTATAGAATCTTTGGGCATATTGTCTAGTATATCATATCAAAGGACTTAACATTAGCCCTTCCCCTCCCCCAACAGACTTCCAAATTGTAGTTTTACAAAGAAGTTAAAAATTCATTTGGGATAATGGAATTCTGATAAGAACAAAAAGTACAGCCCCCACCCCCTCACTTTACACAAAATAACAGGAAAGATGTTTTTAAAATGATAAAAATTGGTCATATGTTTGCGTTTGGTTAAAATTAGAATCTCATCAGCTGCTATTCATGAGGATAAGCAAATCTAATAATTTGGCAGAATGTTAAGAATAAACTTGTTATTTTACATTATATTTTAACATGCTTGGGATTTTTCCTTACCAGAGAAATGACCTAGAGCTGTATATCAGTGTAGCAAAATGCCTCTCAGAAATGATGGATGATAATGCCAGTCGGGTTGCCCAGATTACTAAGGTAATAACGTATCTATCTATATTTTCTTCATTATTGAGGCAGGAATTACCACTGAAAAATTGATTGCTGTTTCCTTTTGGCTGAAGCTGGTTTTGTCTCCTATTTGTTACTGGTTAATTTCAGGAAACTATCTTTCTGTTTCACTGTGGGGTCTAGTGTCCAGCCTACTAGTATGATTAGTGCTTAATAAATGTTGTATGGTGCCTACCAGTGAGATGTTTAAAAAGACAAAAAACAAATAAAAAATATTGTATATATGGATAGATGGGTGAATAACTTTTTAACCCAATTTCTGCCACTTTGTCCTTCACCTGATAGTGTCTTTTTGGAATGAAGAAAGGTGGCTGATTGACAAACAAGCACTATTAGCCCTGACACAGGATAATTTGCAAGTACCCTCCATACCCATATGCAGTCAAATGATGAATGAACAAAAAAGTAACATACATATCAGTAAAGTTGCCAGATTTAGCAAATAAAGTACAAGATTTTTTGTTAAATTTGAGTTGCAAATAAACAATGAATAATTTTTTAGTATATATACATCTCAAAATGGCATACTTACTTGAATGACGACCTTGCATACCAGCCAATAAATACTAATTGTCTAGAGCAGCTGTCCCCAACCTTTTTGATACCAGGGACCAGTTTCATGGAAGATAGTTTTTCCACAGACTGGGGAGTGTTATGCGGGATCGCCACCTCGGCTCCACCCCACCTCAGATCAGCAGGCGTTGGATTCTCCTAGGGACATAGGGAGCTTGCCAACTGGAGCCCTCGCATGCGCAGTTTGCAGTGGGGTTCATGCTCCTGTGAGGTCTGATGCCGCTGCTGATCTGATGGGGGCAGGGCTCGGGCGGCGATGGAGCGATGGGGAAGAGTGTGGGTGCAAGTGGGACTTCGCTCACTTGCCTGCCGTTCGCCTCCTGCTGTGCAGCCCGGTTCCTGGTGTGCTGTGGCCCATTGTTTGGGGACTGCAGGTCTGGAGAACTGTGAGCTCCTCCATAGCTGGTGGACTTCTTGTCATTTATTTTACTTTATGACAGGTTTGCCTACAGTTGGATCCTTGAATTTCTGCATCATATAACAGTGGTTCTCAAAGCGTGGTCCCTGGACGAGTGTCAACGGCATCACCTGGGAACTAATTAGAAACCAAGTTCTCGAGTCCCACTCTAGACCTGCCAAGTCAGCAACTCTGGAGGTGGGACCCAGGAGTGTGGGTTTTAATAGTCTCTTAGGTGATTCTGGTGCATCCTAAGTTTTGAGAACCACTGTTAACAGAGTGTGTGGAATATCAGCATTTTGGAGATTGGCTTGTTTAAATCAAGGAGAAGCAGTTTAAGAAAATGGTTAAAAGGATGGATTCTGGAGACTCACTGCTCGGGTTTGAAATTCTGCTCTGCAATTTGTTAGCAATGTGATCTTGGTTAAGTTTCATAATGTCTCCCTGTCTCAGTTTCCTCATCTATAAAAGGGAGATAATAACACCTACCTATTAGAGTTGTTTTGAAAGTTAAATGACTTAATTCATCCAAGTACTTGGAATAGTGCCTGGCCCAAAGTGAGGTCTCAGTAATTATTTATTATCATAATTATTACATATGTGTAACTAATTATACTTATTACAGTCATATAATATGGTTGGAAATAAATCATGTAATTTAATTCTTGGTACCTGGAGCTAGAGGTTGCTGTGTTATAATCACATGGATTCCTAAGTACCGTTCAGAACATTGTCATTGGAACATACTAAATAATTCTGATGTCCCCAAAAGAGTTAGTCTGCTCCACTGAGGTCAGAATTTTCTGTTCATTTCTGGAAATAATAGAAGTAGAATAAGGCAGTGGTGGAGAGCACAGACTCCCTGGATTCCAATTCTTACTCTGCCAACTCTGGCTGTGTGACCTTAAGCAAGTCATTTAACCTCTGTGCTTTAGTTTCCCCCTCTGTAAAGGTGGGATGCTGTTAGTAACCTACACAGAGGGTTGGTGTAAGAATTAAATAGTTAATACAGCAGTCCTCACATGTTTTGATCTCAGGAACTCTTTAGTTTCCTACAAATTATTGAGGACTCTAAAGAGCTTTTATTTATATGGGTCATATCGGTTAATATTTACCATATTAGAAATTAAAACTAGGAAAATTTAAAAATATTTACTTAAAAATAATAATAATAAATCCATTACATCTTAACATAAATAATAAAAATAATTTTTTAAAGCACAACTTAGAAAAGCGGTGTTATGTTAAATTTTTACAAATCTCCTTAATATCTGGCTTAATAGAAGACAGCTGGATTCTCCTGGCTGCTGCTTCATTCCATCTGTTGTGATGTTGTTTGGGTGAAGTATGTGAAGAAATCCCAGCCTTATACAAATATGTAGGTGGAAAGAGGAAGAGTGTGTAATAGTCTTTTCAGAGAATTATGAATATCCTTCTTTGATATTGCATCAAAACTCAACAACTGGTAGTTTCTAAGAGGTTAATTGCAATGTGAAATCAGAAACCAGGTCAGTGAAACTCACATGCTTTGTTAAATTAAAATCCACTGCTCTGTCTGGCACTTTGGGTCTTTTATACATGCACAATTTTGTAATATCATATATTGGTCATTTGGAACATATCGGATCATTGAGTTTTGAAGATCTTCCAAATGTTGACACACTTCATTATATAATATAAAAACATAATATTTGTTAATATCACCAGTTATCAGAAAAGCCTTTTACATATTGGGAAGATGCCAAGCTCATAGAAGCAGAAACAAATTTTCCAAAAATCTAACTTTTGCTCAAAAACTCAGATTTTTATCCTTAAGAACAAATACTGTCAGGTATTTTCCTTGAAATGACAGATTCACTTCCTTCAATTGTAAGAAAATAATCTGTCATATGCAGTGTGAATCATAGTTTGTCCATCAATCATTCCTGCAAGTAAATGGTGTTCCCTGAAAAGAGCGGCTGTTTCAGCTCACAGGTTAATCTTACAAGTGTTCTTCCTTGCCTTGATGCCACCAGCATACTTACGTATGCAGAAGTCCCTTATGAGTATTTCCCAGTTTGTCCCACAGAATGTTAAAAGAAAAATGCACTCAAGAGCCAAGTGTTTTTTTTTTTTTTTTGCCAGATATTTATGTATTTATTTATTTTGAGACAGAGTCTTGCTAGAGTGCCTTGGCATCAGCCTATCTCACAGCAACCTCAAATTCCTGGGCTCAAGCGATCCTCCTGCCTCAGCCTTCCAAGTAGCCGGGACCACAAGTGTGTGCCACCACACCCGGATAATTTTTCCTATTTTTAGTAAAGACGGGGGTCTCACTCTTGTTCAAGCTAGTCTTGAACTCCTGAACCCAAATGATCCTCCCACCTCAGCCTCCCAGAGTGCTGGGATTACAGGCTTACCAGACATTTAAAATACGACAAAGCCTTCATAATTAAACCAGTGTAGAATTGGTGCAAATAGACAGACACAGTAATGAAACACAAGAGAAATTCTAAGCATCAAAGTACAGTAA